>SNQJ01S0051120.1:108453-137248 GCA_010110895.2 Picea sitchensis
ACCTCAATCTGACGAATCCAATTATCTAATTTCTCAGCATTTACTTCTCCATTGTACATTGGAAATTCGAATTTAATATCAAGCTTTAACATAGGAATTTGTGAAGGAGTTTTACCATGTCCTTTTGGAGAATTCTAAAGAGGTCTTGAATTGGTAGAAGAAGAAGAAGAAGAAGAAGACGAAGGTGAGGGTGGTGGAGAAGCACCATTCCCTCCATTTCCATTTGGAGTTTTATCACCACTGTCTCCCTTATGCTTTGAAGGGTTGAAGCCTTCACCTTGCAATCCTGTATTCCTTTCCATCAATATTTTCATCATCTCTCTCATTTCCATGACAGCCTTTCTGAGATATTCATCTTCTGTAGGAATATGTTTATGACTCTCTTCATGAGCCATACTTGGTGAATGCCTCCTTGAAACTTGCGGTGATGATATAAGCTTCGTCCTTGAAGGATGAGAACTTTTCTCTACAAGTTGACCTTATCCTCTTGTGAGTTTCAACCTTGTGAGCATCAGAAAACAAAACACTTGCAAATAATAAAGTCTTCAAAAACCTATGCTCTGATACAAACTTGATCTAAAAATGAAGAAGACTTGTATTCTTGAAAATATTTGCAAGTTTAATTTTATGTGTTAAAATGCAGATGGATCAACTTTGCAACAAAAATTTAATAGAATTTACTCATTCAAGATGCATATAAACAAAAACAATAACAGTGAATAGAAAACACATAACACAACAAATGATAAAGAAGTTCACCCCTCTCTTGGGCTACATCTACTGGTCCAGCTTCCAATGGATATTTTGTATTATTTTCTCAAAGTGCTAAAAAATGTTCTTTATAATGCTCAAAATCCCAAATAGACTGCTCCAATGGCTTCAAAATGTCCAAAAACCCCTAGCTGGGCTTTTTCGGCACCTCGTTTGGCCAAAAATTGAAGAAGATAGGCTTCCTGGAAGCCCCCCTTCAAACTTGTTGTCTCTGCATATACAAATTGCACCCTTGTTGGCTCAACCTAGCCCACACGCATATTTAAGCGTTAAAACTTAGCACCATATGAAACCTCACAAACCGTGCAAACTGTAGGACGGTTACGGGCGCACCTAGCCCCTAACCGCCAAGGTCATGGTCGTATGACCCATGTGACTGCACATTTAAAGAATAAGGGCCAAGAGTTTACATAACCATTTGAACCGAATTTAAATCCAAACCAAAATGCATACCTGCATGTGCGGGTCACAATATAACAATTGTCATATGGCAACAAAATATGTGACCAGGGGCTGGGGCTAAGCCCCAGCTCAGACCCCCGTGCCAACATACAACAAACTCAAACTTAAATAAATATAAATCCATTACATAGTAAGAACTACTATGGTGGCGCATTGGTGGCGCGGACTTTGCAAAGACTATGCATGTGGGTGGAGGTCATGGGGTCGAATCCGGTGGACTCCAATAATATTTTATACAAGCAACCAATAACAAGGTGCCATGTGGCAGCCCATGACTGGGCCACGTGGAACCGTACAACCAACCAAATACTGCCACATGTTGCAATGTCATTCGTCCACATATGCCAACTGTCTGCCACTCAGCTCTGCCACGTGTCGTACAAACTACCACGTCAGCAGTCGTACGGACTGTACAATCAGCATCCCTTTTTTTTTTTAGCCGTTTGTCATTTTGAACAAAATGCGATATCTCTCGCTCCCGATGTTCGTTTGAACCCAAACAAGTTGCGTTGGGTTCGTAACGACGAGGCCTATGCTCTCGTTTGATTTGAAGCGATTCCAAGCACTTTGAAGTTTTGAGCAAAATTTGATCCCTTGGATCAGCTATGGCCTCAACGAGGTTTATTAGATGCTCACTCAACATCAAGCTTGCGGCCTTCTATTCCTTATCCCTTGGAGACATCACACATCTCCTTTTCAAGCTTCTGCACCCGTATGGTTACTCCTCCCTGGTTGTCCGTGTGTATCTATCTTACCTTCCTTCTTTTGGAAGGTTCCTGACCCATCACGTTCTTTCTGTCAGAAGTAAGCTTGGGTCTGCAGGTCTCTGTGGTACTTTGAGTTGACATTCTGTGCTAGACCATGCTCCCATTCATGGGGGTGGTTGATAATTCAACCACTGGTCCTTTATTCATTAAATGATTTCTCTCCTTGGGATCCAAAGGAGGTTTTTCATCCCCATCAAGGGAAATTTGGGGTTATTTGATATAATGAACCCTCTTGTATAGTTTTCACATTCTTCCTCTAGTGATATCATGGCTAGTACTTTCAATGCTTCACCCCCACAGTCAGTTATTGGCAACCCAAACAATAATACATTTATATTGTCCACATGCTTTAGGATGGTAATCCTATTTTATGATTAAGTTACAAAGTGGGGGAAACAAGGTGTTACAATTCTTTCCCCCTTAAAGTAACACCGTCCTCGATGTTCTTTCTCAAAAACACATGTCATTCCTTTCTCATTCAGCTGTTTTAGAAATCTTGATCTTTCTCTCTCGGTCAGGTCCTTTTTCAGACCCTTAATCTTTGTCACATGCTTTTAGTAATTCTTGGACAATCAAGCATGTTAATCATAGTCTTATGCAAAAACATTGCATAAAAATTTCTAGGAAAATTTTCATAATCTTAGGTCAACAATTATCTGCGCAGTTTGTGGATTTGTATCCACATGGTTGTTTTTTTATCTAGGCCCATTTTTTTTCCTTGACATACCCATTGGGTGCATGATCCCAATCAATAGTTTACAATAACTATCAAGGTTTCATCTTCCTTACGGTCACTCACCCTCCAGGCCCAGGCTTAGGCATCCCCTTCACTACTATACAGTCCCTCGAGTGATCCATCTTTCCTTGCCAAAGTTTTCTCATACAGGAAGAACTACCCACAGTGTGCATGATCCCAATAGTTTGCAAGAACTATCAAGGTATCCTCTTCCTTGCGGTCACACACTCTCCAAGCCCAGGCTCAAGCATCCCCTTCACTTCTATACAGTCCCTCGGGTGATCCATCTTTCCCTGCTAAGGTTTTCTCGCATAGAAAGAATTCCAGAGACTCTATCGAGTCTTATAGTCGAGGCGTCCCTTAGAATTGCTCTGCTGAGGTGTCCCTTCGGCTTGTGTTACCTCAACACAATATATTTCAGGCGATCATGGCTTATCACGGGGTTCTCATGGCTTAGTAGTAGCCATTGTTCATCACCTGTCCTTTTTGGACAAATCTTTTCTTCTTACCTGTATCACAGGCATACATAAATTCATGAGACATCATCAAAATATTTAAAATTCAAAATTTTCTTGTAAATTTGTTACCCACAGATTTCCAAATTCCTCCTTTTGTTTTCATATTTGTTCCATATAGGAACCCGATTCATAATTATGGGACTTTCCTTCCTGTAGCGGTTTGGTTCAACAAGTAATTGGTCTTCCTTATGGGCTTACAATGCTGCCATATCCAAGACCCCTTTGCTTCTTGCACTTTCAACTTTAATCATCCAAACAAATTATTATTTTCCCATGCACATATATTTTATTACACCTTTATAACGTCGTCATAAACAATTTCAGAGTTGTGCATACTAACAATCAATTTCACTTTCTCAAAAAGGGAAATACCATTCCTTGTAGTTTGGCTCAGCAGGCAATCGGTCTTCATTATGGGCTTACAATACTGCCATATGCAAGACCCTTTTTCTTCCTGCAATTCATTCTTTTCACAGCCAAACAAACTGTTACTCTCTCATGCATCCATGTATATATGCATCTATATTCAAAACCATGCATACTAACAATTCATCGCATCTATATAAACATAAAAAGGGAATCCCATTCCTTGCCTATGCCCCATTTCAACATACCACACCTTTCAAAATGTAATTCAACATTTCAAAGGATTTAACAAACGTGCCAGTATTCACGGCCACATTCATACCCAATGCACTCTTGCATTGATTTCAAGTTTGTCACACTTTATGACAGGTTCTTGACCATGGTGTGTTGGAATTTAGCCAACCTCTTCACCACATGGTTTATTCATTTTCATTCTGGTGCAGACCCCCCTTCTCTCCAAGGGCTGTGTGACCTCCTGGTCTAGTATATTCTCAATACTAAATTGAAACAGTCTTCGACTCTCTGTTGGAACCTCTAAGAAACCATCCACAGGTCTCTTTTAAAAAAAAAATCCGCCTGTGTGAACAAGCGCTAAGTGAAAGTATCCTCCATGTGACCACGCCTTGTGACCACATGCCTATCCTAAAAGGTGCATCACGATTTCAAGTATCGACTATATGAGTTAACCAACTCTCCTTCCTTCGAACTCCCGAGTTTCAAAATTTCGACAAGGGCCTAACACATGCTAGCTCCTCCCTTATCCTCCATCCATATGACCCTTCACTATGACCTGGGGCCAATTCTTCCGAGCGCGTCGAGATTTCGCGTATCGAAAACTCCCGATGCGATTCACTTCCGTTCTCCTGATCCTTTGATACCTGAAATTATGAAATATTCAGATCGGATCAATGGTCCACACTAGCTCTCCAGCCAATGACTATGATCAAGTCGTGATTTCGCGTTTCACGAATTCTCACAACTCTACCCTTTGACCTTTCCAGTCTGCGAGTCAGTGAAATGCCGATCTCTTTCCACGCGTCCCCTTTCAAGGGATGGTCCCGATGATTTCAGGATTTTCTCATTTTGGGTTTTGCGAATTTCACTCGTCTTCTTCCAAATCTTCTAGTTTTGCGAAATTCCAATAATTCCTTGTGACTAACCAGTGTGCTACTTCTTCGAGATCTAATGTCTTGAAAGATTTCAGATCCTCCTGAATGGATCTTGAAATCGATCTGATGACTGAGATCGGTTTCCTTATGATGAGAAACTTGTGTTTATCTCCTATGTCAGGTTCTTGATTAACCTAATTCAATTAGGGTTTTCTTTCGTGATCTTCACGATATTGATCTATAGTTGATTGAAGGGATTTCTATGATTTCTTAGTAAAGGTTTTTGACCCCCTTTTTTTTTGAGTGAACATAGATCATTTGGTTAAGATGCTCCTGCATCATATAATTAGTCTTCACTGCCAGAGGTTCACACCTCCATCATTTGGGTTCTCCTTCCCGAATCATACGCTACTTGGGTATCCATGGCATACAAATGCCCTTTCAATATTTCGTGCATAACATTAGATAATAAGATATTTCAGAAAGGATTCTTTCCCAATCTTTTCATACCTATTCTTAGCTGCTAGCACCCTCTTTTTGATTTTTACCTCATCAACAGTTCTTTTAGGGGGATTCTTTGTAAATTCTAACCTTGTACAATATCTACTACAAACAGATATTAAAAAAAAGAACAAAAAAGATACAATGGAAAAAACAAACAATACACAAAGATTTTTCCCTTGGAAACCCAAACCGAGAAAACCATCATATTCTATATTATTTCATTGTGATACATTGTTTACAATACAATATACATATAGGAGCCAGCGGCATCCAAAACCCTAACCCAGTGACCTGGATTAGTCCAAAACCCTAATTCCTTAATCGAAAATAGAAAACCATCGGCAAAAACCATGTGCCAAAAAACCACCTAATGTAGTGCAACTACAGCTGCGCGGTTCATATTTGATGATATCATAACCAAGTTTGGATGTTTGGAGATCCTTATGAGAGATCAAGGTACACATTTTGTTAATAAGACTATTGAAGCCTTGACTCAGGAATTTGCAGTTCATCATCAGAAGAGCACTCCATACCATCATCCTTAGGTGAATGGCACAGTTGAAGCCTTTAATAAAATCTTGGAGACAACGTTGATGAAGATTTGCAGTGTCAATAGAGATGATTGAGATTTGAGATTACCAATAGTGTTATGGCCCTATAGAACCACTTTCAAGAAGCTAACAATGTAGACTCCCTTTAAGTTGGTTTATGGCCTAGAAGAAGTAGTACCGATGGAATATTTAGTTCTTAGCCTAAGGATTGCAACATTTACAAATATGGATGACAATGGCATTGTTCAAAATAGGCTTGTGCAATTGGTAGAACTAGAGGAAGACAGATTTATTGCAGGATTCCAACAGTAGGTACAGAAGGAACGAGAGAAGGCTTACCATGACAGACACATCAAGAGGAAAACCTTTAATCAAGGAGATCTAGTATTGGTATATGTCAACAAGTTCATGAAGCATCTAGAGAATTTCAGAACACATTGGATGGGGCCATATGAGGTGGCCTATGTCACAGAAGGAGGAGCTGTGTAGTTGAGGACTTCAAAGGGAGAATGGAAGGAAGGTTTGGTGAATGGGATCTGGTTGAAGTTGTACTATGACAACCAATTTCCTCGCAACTCTCAGTAGAAGACGAAGGAGAAGGGTCTAGGTACCAGGTGCATTTGAAACTGGGTACCAGACACAGAAAAGACAACCTGAACATAGTGGGGAAGGATGGAGAAGAAAGCACGGGCTACTCCGTTTAGTCTGAAGTAGAAGTAAAACAAAAGGTTCAATATTGCAGTGCCTCGAGACGAGTCACAGGTGAGTGTTGGGGGCCTGTTGGCCCTTGGTCATGAAGTAAGAAATAAAGCGAAGAAAAAGAGAAGAAAAATATGAACTTTAGACTGCGTGAAAGACACATTGACTAAGATTGGGTTGAAGTGGTCCAAGAAGAATAAAATAAGGAGTGAAGTAAGGGAAGACAAGCCATTGGACGAGAAGATCGAGGAGAACAGATCAACAAGCAATATGGATCATGGACAAATCAACAAGCAGAAAAAACCACCAATAGATGCTTTGGAGCACTTCACAGGAAATATGGAAAGATAGGCTGGTGAAGCTCGAAAAAAGAGGGTCAAGTTGACCTAGGGTTTTAGAAACCTAGGGTTTTGGTATTTAGGGTTTTGACACCTAGGTTTCAGCCTAAGGATGTATGAGATCTATTGTAATGTATAAATAAAGGTCTAGAGGACCTGGGATGGGTTGTTGTTGTGGGATTGATTGGTGTTGTTGGGGTTCATTATGAGTTGTTATTGTTATGAGTGAGTGATTATTGTTGAGAGAGAGAGAGAAATGATGTGTGTGAGATCCTTCTAGTATTGTAAGATCTTCAGTTGGGTGCGAAGATCAACCCTGCAACTGGGTGCGTAGGGAAGGGAGAGGAGAAGAGAAAGAGAGAAAGATCTGCAAGATAAGAGCACATATAGAACCGTATGTTTTCATATAATATCAAGAAACATAGTTCTGTGGACGTAGGCCCAGGGAGAGGGTGAACCACGTATATATTTTTCTCTGTGTTATTTTACCTTCTGTTACTCTGTTGATGCAATATTGTGTTGGATATGAGATATAACTATGAGAAGTAGGTTAATGCTTGGTAAGAGTAACTAGGTTACTATGTGTTGTTCTTTTGGATCCACTTGTATTTCCTCTGGTTGTGGACACCTGTGTCCTGGAATCCCCTATCGCTACTTCGGGTGAGACTGCATCTACTTCGTAGGTGTTGCCGAAAGGGCTAGTAGTTAGGGATTATTGGTGCGTTGTGAGAGATGAACATTGGGTCTTCTCCTGTGGCAACAGAGAGGTGGAATCACCAGTGTAGGGTTCAGAGAAGGTGGATGAAGCAGCGAAATTATTTAGGGAGAAACTTAAGAGAATCGATCACTAGTTCAACATCGCTCAGAAGAGTCGCGCGTTGTCTATGGATTTTTGTATGAATTGGCCCCGAGGATGTATGCACACACACTTTCCATATTATTATGTCCAAAATATTAGGGGATCATATATTGCGAGTGTGTTTTCACATAATAAGTTTAGATTTTTGTTGGATGATTGAAATCTTCTCAAGTTTTAATTTCCGCACATAGAAAGGTTGGAATGATTTATATTGAACAGATCAACGATTCTTCCCATTCGCATAGACATATCTTGATGAATCATTCATTTTATTCTTTTTTTTTTAGTTGAAGACTAAAGGGATACACATATCTTGTATAGAATAAAAAGGTCGGTCACAAAATGTGTAAAAATTGATTGATAAAAAAATAAGGACTATAAAATTTCAGGAATGCATGTTATTTGTATATATTAATATGTTGTAAAAATATCTGAATCAGAATAGGTAAAATATCAGTTTAATAACCTAATTCCTAATCTATGAGAAATTTTCCAGTGGTGACACATACTGAATATAAAATGTAATGTAAATAATATCATTATTGACAACAAGTAGAATTAGGGCCATGTATGTCCTAACTCTCTGTATTTGCCTCTATTTTTTCTTTGTACATCTGCAAAATTTATATTCGAGCATTACCTATTCCAGGTATCTATGTTTATACAAGTATAAACACATAAAGTAGATGCTCATATCAAAAAATATTATATCTCTTTAGCTTCTTTATAGAAAATTACTACAGGGATGGAGGCTACTTGGCTCATCATGATGTTGATGGAGATCGACCAATGGAACTCAGATAGGTCAAAGATGAGAAGCAACTTAGGTTATATAGATTCTGTAGATCTTGGTGTGTGTTTTCCACTGAGATTCATAATGTTGTTAGAGAATAGAAGTTGAAAGAGAAAGGAGATCCCTCCCTGGTAATAACTGATCATAGGGTAATCCTCGAGTGAGGCGGTAGAGTAGTAGAGTGATAGAAAAGAGGTGAGATGGTAGAGCTATGGAAATGAAAAAAAGAAAGGCGGTGAGGCGGTTTAATTTATTATGACATAAATAAAGGTGGTGAGGCAGTTTTTAATTTATTTTGACAAAGATTTGTAGGTATGCAAGATTTATGGTTCTTGCTATCAAAACTATATCATTCATATATTTTTATTAAATGTGTAATATAATAAAATAATATATGCATTTGAATACAATGACATGGTTGACTGATTCACTGACACTACAGAAGAAGAAGTGTTATTATATGCAAAGAAGTGTTATTATATTCACTCACTGCAGAAATGTCCATATAGAAAGGAAATACATGTATCTATTCACTCAATACATACATGAATTTAATGAATGCATCACAATTGTTTTGAAGAGCATAATAATTAAACTGTTATTATATTCACTCACTGCAGAAATGTTAATACACCAAGACAATCCACATATATTCACTCAATAAAGACATGAATTTAATGAATGCATCATAGTTGTTTTGAAGAGCTTAATAAATAATAGACTCAAAACCTAGGATTTACAAAAGGGTTCTGCAATAAGAGTTTCAATTTATTAGCCAATAGATTTATAAATAAAATCCATTAAAATATTATCAAATAATAACTATTTTAGTTTTCCTATGTACAACTTTGAGAATCACATAAATATTTTTAGTCAATGGTAAAGTAATGGAAGGTCAACGATCTATCGATCACTAAAGTCTCGACCTTTGGCAGGGACTAATAATTGCGTGCTACACTTGTCATTATGATGTGATATTTAGTGCATGGGTAGGAATTCATGTCTCCATGTCTCCTAACCCCATCACGTTGAATCCAATTCCCTACCAGAAACAAAAATTTATGATGCAACGAGGCCCTCAAAGAACAGATTCTGATTACTTTAAAGTCAGATTTTTAAAAACATAGGAAATATTCAATAGTGGTTAGAATGCATGTATTTACTCATGAAAATTACATTGTAATAGTATTTTCTTCCGATTTCTCTTTGATTATTCTCCATTCCATATAGTTATGAAAGGGAAAAAATCTCCCCACTATGGAACATGAAACACTCACAAGCCATATCCAATCGTTTCCACAAAGTTTACTTATTGAGGAATGTGGAGTGGTATCCAAGGTCATGCATTATGCACTAAATAATGTAACAATAAATTATGTATGTGTTGGGATATATATATCATTGAATTTGTAGATTAAGGGGCTATCTCAACTTATTGTCACCATTGGTGTTGGGAATTTGGCTAGTTTTGTAGCAACAACTGCTTAGTTCAGATCTAGTTAGGTTAGGTGCACTAGTCTATGCCAATGAGTTTACAAGGGACAACATATAGAAATGTGGGGAAGTAACTGCCTCATATCCGATGATATATATCCCAACATATACACCAATTATTACCCCATTGTGTGGTGCATATTGATCATCGTGTCCAAAGACATAATATTGGATCAAAATATTGAATAGTCATTTCAGATATATTTTCCTACAACTCTAACTCAAATTGATTACAATGACATCATGTACATACAATTTGCTTCTATTTCCATGGTGGTGCCTTCATCATTTGGTGACATTTTCAGATGCTCTATTAATAGTCATCACATATATGTTATTAGACATTAGACTACATGATAATATGTAATATAGAAAGAATATATGTAATATGTGGATAAAGCTAAGTAAATGTCTGTAACAAGTGGTAAATGTAACTAAACAAAGGATTAGTTGGAGCAGATGCAACCGCTCCAACTATTCATCTATTGTGTAAATAAACCTAAAGATGGAATAAAAACTTGGAATGTAATTCCTTCCCCACATTTATATCCTTCTTTCTTGGGATGTGTGTGTGTTTATATGCATTCCAATGTAGTCTCTCTTGAATGTTTTCCTCAATTTCCTAGACTAAAACAGTTGTAGACGTTAGACATTCCACCCAACTTTAGGTGTTGTTTCACATTAAATCTTTACAACAAGCCACCACTAATACAAGGATATGAATCCACAAGGATGGGTGCGTATATCAACTCTAAGTTTCACGAACAAGTAAGCTATCAAGCTCTGACAGTGTTTTCAACCACACAACAATTCCCAAATTGCCAACTCTCTTTCCCCCTCAAATTGCACAACACAAAGAAAGGAACCCATTTCTTTGCAATGCAGTCACTCAGGTCGTTCCATTTCTTCCCAAGTCTCTAGTGCTACTAGCCAGGAAATCTTAATGTTGGAAGCTCAAAGGATTTTCAGTTGTGGAAATTTCTTACCAAATCACCATAATTCTCATGCATAGAGGAATTAATTTCTTGCTGGAATAAACAATAGATACCTACACTCAACTAACAATGGATCTCTACCTTCATCCTTTTCTTCCCATGCCAAAACTAAGAAAAATAATGAGAAAGAATGAATGAGGAACTAAATGAGGGAAATGAGTGAGTAATTGATGCAGAGCCCCCTTCTCTCCTTGGGGCTACTCAACCTCTCGGTCCAGGATTGTTCAAATACCTGAGTTGGATCAGCTCTTCAGGACCCTGCTAGCCCCAAATTGATTTAACACAGGCCCCTTATCTCCTGAGGCGTAGGTCCAATGCAACCTGTGGGCCCTTTCCTTGGTGCTCTTGGCAATTTTAAACTGGTGGGCACTAGGTCCTCCCGCTAGGATCCTTTCCTTCATGTGATCTCGGGATGTGACCTGGGGATAAACCATAAGGCACTTCGAAAGTTCAGGATTCGACCATTTTAACTGCAACACATGCCAATTCTTCCGAACCCCGAACTGGAGAACTCACCTGGGCCAGATCTACGGTCTGCGCTCCTATGACAACCAAAAACTTTGTTCTTCTTCAGAACTTTTACTTCAAAAGTTCCAGGTGCTCCAACACCCTTTTTCCCTTGAAGTGATTCACACCCAAAGCTTCAGAGAAAGAACCACATCCTCCTCTTGATCGACGGCTTCTGAATCCTTTGACAATTCAAGATTTGGTTCTTATGAACTCACCTGATTATTTTTTCCCTGAAATCTGAAGTGACTCTCCACTCTCCATGTGTCCCTACGTCTATCAATGACTCATATTGACTTCAGCCTTTGGGAGTTTTGGCCTTCGGGACTTTACTCTCCTATTTCTCCCGAAGTGTCCTATCACCGAAGTGGTGGATCTGATGCCACGTCTTTCCAACGATCAATGATTGTGATCTCGTTCGCTAGGTCAACCTTCGAGACTTTTTTCTTCACCAACTTTTCTCTCCTATGAGGGGATCCTCCTCTGAAGTCTATGGATATTTTCCACGTACCCCTTCTGGATCCAACAGTCTAGATCTCTTCACCACTTCGGGCTTCGGGAGTTTTCCAAACTCCATAGAATTTTCCTCGAAGTGCTCTTCTTCCCAAGTACGTGGATCTTTGCCACGTACCCTTTCCCGATCCAACGGTCCAGATTTACTTCGATGCTTCAGACTTTGAAATTTCTAGTTCCTCCTACCTCTACTCCTCCTGAATAGAAAACCAGTGAAGCACTGATCGAATGCCACATGTATTGTTCCAATGGACGACCAGGATTGCTTCGCCTCCCGACTCTTTGGGAATTCTCCACCCTTATGCATCCACTCATCTTAGATGTTGAATCTCTCACCATGTGTCTCTGACTGATGGACGAATGATATGTTCTTCCCTACTTTGGGCTTCGGGATTTTTCGAAGCAACTCACCTCATTTCCCTCGAAGTGCTCCTTTTTTGAAGTGTGCAGATTCCTACCATGTATCCCTTCCAAATCCAACTGTATGGAATTTATTCATCCTTCGCAAATTTGCGAAGTTTGTTATTTGATCCACGAAATTTCTCTGAAGATTTATCTCCCAAACCTTCTGATCTTTCACCACCTATCCCTTCGGATGATGGATGGTTCTAATTGGCATCAAAACTTTGAGACTTTGTGAGTCCACTCTCATGTGCACTTTCAAAGGGTTTAAATCCCATGCTACTCACCTGAATTAGACGACTGTTGATCCACGTGCCCAGATCTGATGACTGGGATCTTTTCTCCTCCTCAACACACTCTTCCTGGTGTCTATACGTAAAATTCGACTGTCTAGATCTCCTCCTGTAGCTGATATGACGACAGGTTTTTCTCCTTCTTTTGAGCTTGTGTAAACTTCTCTCCAATGAAGGATTCCTCAAACTTTTCAAAGGGTTTGCCTTTGAACCCTCTCCTACAAGGTTGTCTACTTGGCCTTGGCTTGCACTTGAAAATTCCACTCCTCCTGAGCTTTGGCACTTGAAATGTTATACTTTGCGCACTCCTTGCGTTGTCTCCAGAACTTGAACCTGTAAAGGTCCTTTTTCTCTGTGCACCTTGTAGAGTATTTGTGCACACTTGCATTGTCTCTCCTGATCTTTGTAATCACTTAGTATTTCAAAGTCTCTTGACCCTTATTCTCCCCCAAAGGAACTTCTGGTGCCCTCCTAGCAACCCTATGCTCTTCCTCCGAAGCTTCCAAACTTGAAACAAGTTCGTCTCTGTGCACTCCTTGCACTCGACTGGCCTTTAGACGGATTCATAATTAGAATATTTTCTAGTAATCTTCCTGCACACTCTTTCTTCCTGCTCAATGCACACCTTGTAGATCTCTCCTACAGAGTGTTCAACAACTCTGTTTCATATGATATTCAAATTCTCAAACCTCAGACATCTCTGTACCTTTGTTCCTAAAAGGGATCTATGTGCCCTCTTGGAAACTTATGTTCAAAGCACTCCTTGCTGAGATTTTCCAGAGTATTCAACAACTCTGAGGGTGTCTTCCTCTGACACTCCTCTCATAGAAATCAAAGAAACTTTCTCTTGTGCACACTTGCACCTGCTTAATGCCCACCTGGCAGATCTCTACAAAGTGTTCAATAGCTTTGTCTTTTGTGCCTTCTTGCACAATCTCTCCTCCAAGGTATTCAACAACCTTGAGGCTCCTTTTGAGTTGTGATTGCTTTGGTGTGCCCTCCTGGCATGTTCTTCTCTGACTCAAAAGAGTTGAGATGTGCACTCCTTGCGTTGGCTACATATTTTCCAATACCCCATTGTGCACTCCTTGCACAATCTAAAGAACCCAGAAAAACTAAACAAATCTCAAAAAAATAGTGAATTCTATCCTTACCCTGCAGATGAAACCTAATCACATACATCTACAACATAAATGAACACACAAAAATCATTCATTAAAACACATAAACACACAGAAACCTCATGGGAAGGAAAAACTGCTTTCTTTTCATTAATTTGAATGTTTGTTTACAGTGTGTACAAAGTCTTAGACTGCAATAGAGTCTCAGATCTCTCTCCTTGTCTTACAATGATTTACAATCAACCTTCAACAACCTCTACCAGGCATATCATACAAAGCTTTATACAAGAGGGCCTCATTGATCCTTTCCCTCCAACTACTCTAGTGGTGTCTAATCACCAATTACAATGCATATCTACTGAGGCAAATTACATTTAATGACCATTAACAATTCAAATATGAGGCGATGCTCAAGATATGTACAACTCAGACCACATTAAAGGCCTCTCTATCTTCTTCCTATAAAAATGAATCAACTCGACTCTTATCAGCCTTACAACATTTAATTACCTTTAATTACATTTAAAATTTAAAATTGAGGGGAAAATAAGAGGGTTGGCACCTCTCCCCTTCTTAAATGTTCTTTGATGTGCTAAAATGCGGGCGCCTTGCTGAGGTGGAAAGGATGTTCCTGCATCATTCTCCACTGCTGGGAAAATCATGAGCTCCTGCTCATGGCTCCCTCTGCTCCAGCGTTGAAATCCCCCTGGATCGAAAACTCTCCCTTGGAGTTGTCCACCTGCTCCTCTGGCATGTTGTTGTTGCTGTTGCTGCTTCTTCCCTGCTGTTGTGGTAGGATTTCTTCTACTCAGATTCCTCCTGTTGATCTCCTCTATCGACCTCAACATAAACTCTTTGATCTCTTCTATCACCTCTTCCAGATGCTCTGTTGGATGGCTTCTCCTTTGCATAATTCTCTGTTGCATATCCTCATGCTGAGTAAAGGGAAGATCAACCTGATCTCCCATGCTGCTTTCTTCTCTTATGGCACTTACTTGCCATTCTGTTGGAGATTCCAGCTCTGTAGTATCATCATTGAGTAGCTACTAAGCTTTCTCCTCTGACACATTGACTTCTTCCAGCTCCTCTTGTGTTGGTTCAACTCCAACTTCTTCTAGCTGCTCCTCAGGCTGACATTCTCCTTCATTTGGAATGACCGTCTCCTGGAAGCCATATTCTGGTTTTGTATTTTTCAGTAAATCCTCCAAGATCTACAACTCCATCTTTCACTGAGTGAGCATATTAATTGTATGCTCCTCTTCTTATGCTAGGGAAGACATCAATATCTTCTCCTTCTTTTCTCCTTCTCCTCTTTTATGGAAGTCTTTGTTGGCTCTCCTTCCGCTGTTGCATATGAAACACATGCTCTGGCCTTAACTGAGCTGCTTGGAAGGAATATCTGAATTCCCCCAATGATCATATAGCTCCTTTGATCCTCCTCCATCAACACTCCTTGCCGATCTGAAATCTTCTTTGAGATCATGAAACTTTCAGACAGTCTCATCTCCTCTCCCTTGCCCACCTAGAAATATGGGACTTCACTTATCCCCTCCTGATAGTATATGATATACTCCATTGATCCCATCTTATTTGACACCTAGCAATCTAAAAACTCATTTCTTCCCTCCTGGAAGTCTATGAGATCTATGCTTGATCTCTTCTCCTCCTCATCACTGAGGTTTTATCCAGTCTCTGGATCGCAAATGAAAACCATCTTCTCTGTGTCACTGAGGGTTTCAACTTCCCTCAGCCACCTCCTCAACTATTTTTGTTTCCTTCTAGAAACCAATTGATGGATATGAAACTTCACTCTCCTCTTCAAGGGCCATTCATACCTCCAGTGCACCTGGGACTCCTGTTGCATTCTCAACATTAGTCTGTCCATTTATGATATGTTCTCTTTGATCTCTTTGTCCATCTATTCCTTGATTTTCTTCTGGTGGTCCTTGAATTGACCATGCCTATGGCCTTCAGTAGCCATTTTCCTCCTTTTTTTTCCTTTGCCTGCGGTCTGCAAGTAAAATCAGGATCTGATACCACTTGATGTAGACCCCCCCTTCTCTCCTCGAGGTTTCTCGACCTCTCGATCTAGGATCATTCAAATACCTGAGTTGGATCAGCTCTTTAGGACCCTACTAGCCCCAAATTGATTTAATACAGGCCCCTTATCTCCTTAGGTGCAGGTCCAATGGAACCTTCAAGCCCTTTCCTCAGTGCTCTTGTCAATTTTAAATTAGAGGGCACTAGCTCCTCCCGCTAGGCCCCTTTCCTTCATGTGGCCTCATGTGATGACCCAGGAATAAACCCTAAGGTTATTCAAAAGTTTGGGCTTTGACCATTTTAACTGTAGCACACACCAATTCTCCCAAACCCTGAACTGACGAAGTCACCTGGGCTAGATCTATGGTCCACACTCCTCTGACAGCCAACAATTGTGATCTTCTTTGAAACTTTATCTTCATAAGTTATAGGTGCTCCTACACCCTTTTACCCCCGAAGTGCTTCGCACCTGAAGCTTTAGATAAAGTGCCACATGCTACTCTTGATCGATGGCTCCTGACTCCTTTGACAATTCAGACTTTGATGCTTATGAACGCACCTGACTGCTTTTTCCCCGAACTCCGAAGTGACTCTCCACTCTCCACATGTCCCTCCATCCATCAATGACTCCTGTTGACTTTGGCCTTTAGGATTTTTGGCCTTCGGGACTTTACTCTCCTATTTCTCCCGAAGCGTCCTATCACTGAAGTGATGGATCTGATGTACATCTTTCCAATGATCAATGACTGCGGTCTCCTTCACTAGATCGACTTTTGGGATTTTTTTCTTCTCCAACTCTTCTTTCCTCTGAAGGGATCCTCCTCTGAAGTTTTTGGATCTCTTCCACATACCCATTCCATATCCAACAGTGTATATCTCTTCGCTACTTCAGGCTTTGGGAGTTTTTCAAACTCCACACATACTTTTCTTCAAAGTTCTGTTCTTCCAAAGTACTTGGATCTACGCCACGTACACTTTCCAGATCCAACAGTCCATATTTACTTCGATGCTTTGGCCTTCAAGAGTTCTGGTTCCTCCTACTTCTATTCCTCCTGATTAGAAAACTAACGAAGCGTTGATCGAACATCACATGTCCTGTTCCAATGGACGACCATGATTACTTCAGCTCTTGGCTCTTCGAGAATTCTCCACCCTTATGCACCCACTCCTCTTGGATGTTGTATATCCTGCCAGATGTCTCTGACTAATGGATGACTGAGATCTTCTTCGCTACTTCAAGTTTCAGGAATTTTTGAAGAAACTCACCTCATTTCCCCTGAAGTTCTCTTTTTCTTGAAGTGTGCGGATGTCCACCATGTATCCCTTCCAGATCCAACGGTCTGAATTTTCTTCGACCTTCGTGACTTCATGAAGTTTTCTCTTTGCTCCATGAAATTTATTCGAAGCTTTATCTCCCAAACCTTCTCATCTTTTTCCACCTCTCCCTCTGGATGATCGACAATTCCGATTGGCTTCGAAACTTTGGAACTTCACGAGTCCACTCTCCTGTGCACTTTAAAAGGGTTTAAATCATGTTCTACTCACCTGGATCAGATGAATGTCGATCCACGTGCCCATATCCCATGACTAGGATATGCTCTAATTCTTGGAGTGCTCCTCCTAGTGTCTGGACATAAAATTCGATGGTCCAGATCTCCTCCTACAGTTGATTTGATGACAGTTGTTTTTCCTCCTCCTGAGCTTGTGTAAACTTCCCTCCAATGAAGGATTCCTCAAAATTTTCAAAGGGTTTGCCTTTGAAACTTCTCTTATAAGGTTGTCTACTCAGCCTTGGCTTGCGCTTGAAAACTCCACTCCTTCTGAGCTTTGGCACTTGAAATGTTAGCCTTTGTGCACTCCTTGCGCTGTCTCCACAAATTGAACCTGTAAAGGTCCTTGTCCTCTATGCGCCTTGCAGAGTCTATGCACACACTTGCACTATCTCTCTTGAGCTTTAGAATCACTCGGTCACCCAAAGGTTCTCGACCCTTCTGCTCCTCCAAATAAACTTCTGGTGCCGTCCTGGCAACCCAATGCTCTTCCTCCTGAGCTTCCGAACCTGAAACAAGTTCGTCTATGTGAACTCCTTGCACTAGATTGGCCTTCAGACGGCTTCAGACTTAGAATATTTTCCAGTAATCTTCCTACACACTCCTTGTTCCTGCTCAATGCACACCTTGGAAATCTCTCCTATAGAGTGTTCAAGAACTCTATTTCATATGAGCTTCAACTTCTCAAACCTAAGAGGTCTCTGTACCTTTTTTCTTGAAAATGGATATTTGTGCCCTCTTGGAAAATTCTGCTCAAAGAACTCCTTACTGAGATTTTCCAGATTATTCAACAACTCTGTGGGTGTCTTCCTTTGACACTCCTCTCACAGAACTTGATGCAGAGTTCTCTTGTACACACTTTCACATGCTCAATGCCCACTTGGCAGAGCTCTACAAAGTGTTCAATAACTCTGTCTTTTTTTCCTTCTTGCATAGTCTCTCCTCCAAGATATTCAACAAACTTGAGGCTCCTCTTGAGTTGTGATTTCTCTAGTGTTCCCTCCCGACACATTATTTTCTTACTCGAAAGAGTTCATATGTGCACTCCTTGAGTTGGCTACAGAGTTTCCAATACCTTGTTGTGCACTCCTTGCACAACCTAAAGAACCCAAAACAATTCAACAACTCTCAAACAGATAGTGAATTCTATCCTTACCCTGTAGATGAAACCTATTCACATAAATCTACAATATAAATGAGCACACAATAATCATTCATTAAAACACATAAACACACATAAACCTTATAGGCAAAAAAACTGCTTTCTTTCATTAATTTGAATGTATGTTTACAATGTGTACAAAATCTAGGACTGGAACAGAGTCTCAACTCTCTCTCCTTGGCTTACAATTATTTACAATCAACCTTCAATAGTCTCTACTAGGCATATCATACAAAGATTTATACAAGAGGGGCTCATCTAACCTTTCCCTCCAACTACTCTAGTGGTGTCTAATCACCAATTACAATGCCTATCTACTGAGGCATATTGCATTTAATGACCATTAACAATTCATATCTTAGGCAATGCTCGAGATATATATAACTCATACCACATTAAAGGTCTCTCTATCTACTGCTTGTACAAAGGCATCAACTCGGCTCTTATCAGCCTTACAACATTTAATTGCCTTTAATTACATTCAAAATTTAAATTTGAGGGAAAAATGAGAGGGTTGGCTCCTCTACCCTTCTTAAATGCACCTTGATGTGCTAAAAATATGGTGCGTTGTTGAGGTGGAAAGGATGCTCTTGCATTAGTAACTCCCCAACAACCAAAATCATGGTTTATATATTTCTTACAATAATGCACCATGTGGGTTCCCCAAGAAGCTCTGTAACCACTTCCCCAACTAATTCCAAGATGGGTTTAATAAAATATTATAATTTTTGTGTAGCCCCTTTAACCTGCTCAGTGGTGGAATCATAGCCCCCTATGACTTTGTCGTTGTCCATTTTGCAGCCAACGATGCTTTTTTATTATTAATATTTAGTGTTATTACATTGCTAGGCTCTCTGGATTTTCAACTTTATAGGCACTTTGACCTTTCATTAAATAAATAAAAATACATTTCTAATATGGGGATTAAAACTAGGGTATTAGCTTCCCCTCCCCCTTATTTTGGCACTTTCCTAAGTGCATATCACCATTCATGTGTACATATATTCAATTTTTTCATCAAAAATTCAAAAATAACTACGGGTATGCATTCTGCATTGCATCTTCCAGCTCCCATGTAACTTATTCAGGGTTGTAGCATGCCCATTGGACCTTTACCTTACCTATCACTTTGTTCTAGAGCACCATGACCTTCTTGTCTAGTATACACACCGGCTATACCTGGAAGTATCATTTTGGCGCCACCTGAATCAAAGTCAATTCATTGACATGGTTAGGATCATGCACATACTTTTTTAGCAAAGATACACGAAATACAGTATGCACATTCATGGAAGCAGACAATGGAAGCATGCATTCAACTAGTCCTATTTTGTCCAATTATTTCAAATGGACCATAGAATTTGGTTGCTAGCTTGGTACATTTACCCAAATTCAATGAGATTTTATTAGCCTTCACTTTATAAAATACATTCTCTCCCACTTTAAATTCGATGGTTGTCCTACTCTTATATGCATAACTCTTTTGCCTATCTTGTGCCACTTTTAAATTTATCTATTTAATGTTAGCTATTTTCTCTTCCATCTCCTTGAGAAATTTTGTCCTAAGTACTACTCGATCTCCTTGGTTGTCTCAACCCACTTCAGTATTGAATTTTCCATCATATAGAACTTCAAATGGGTTCATCTTCAATGAATCTTGATAACCATTATTGTAAGAAAACTCCATCAAATGAAAATAATATTTCAAGTTAGATGGATTATCCATCACATACATTCTTAACATCCTTCAATCACTTGTTTCACTCTATTTGTTTGTCCATCTAATTGTGGATGGTATGTTGTGCTAATATTCAAATTTGTACTAAATCCCTTAAACAATCATTTCCAAAAGTTTGAAAAAATCTTTAGATGTATGTATGAAACAATTGCTTTAGGTATCCCATGCAACCTAGCAATTTTCTTCATGTAAATTTATGCAATATTATTTTCCTTATGACTTAGTTTCACTGGAATAAAATGAGTGGCCTTTGTCAATTTATCCACTACCACCATTATTGAATCATGTCAACTTGTTTTCATGGGAAATTTAGTGATAAAATCAATGGTTACCCCTTCCCACTTTAACTCTAGGATTGGCAATGGCTATAGAAAACCTATTAGGTGTCTATGCTCAATCTTCACTCTTTGAAATTCTATGCACCTGGCAATGTAATCAACCACATCCTTGTTCATTCATGCCCAAAAATATTGGTTTCTTATTACTGCAATTGTTTTCTGGTAGCTAGGATGTCTGGCATCTGGAACATTATGCATTTGTTTTAATACCAACTTCTTCCTTAATTATCGGGAATTAGGAACATACACGTTATTTTTATGCATCATTATTCCATCTTCTCCTAACTTATAATCCTTAAATTGTTGTTGTACATCTTCCTATTGTAATCTTTCTTTTAATTGTAGGTAATGCTAGTATGTAATAACAACATCTAAAATTCCGGTCTTTAAATCTAAGGCATGCCTATTAATGGTTGTAGCATGTATTCTATGTACCTTTTTGTTGGCTGAATCAACAAATTTGTACTATTTTCCTTTGATATTCTTGATATCAAAGTCATACTCACTGAAAAATTCTAACCGTCTTGTTTTCTTGGCATTTAAAGTTGGTTGTTCAAAAAAATATTTCAGACCACTATGGTCTACTCTCAATTCAAATTTATTTTCCAATGCCTCCACATTTCAATGCATTTACTATGGCAACAAGCTACAAATCATGTGTGGCATAATTCCTTTTATGTTCTTTAATATTTCTAAACTCATAACTAATGAAATATTCATTTTGAGTAAGGACTCCACCGAATCCTTCTTTGAATGCATCCATTCATACCACAAAATTTTCATTTGGATTTGCAGTATTCAAAATAGGTGCATTAGTAAGTAACTCCTTCAAGTGTTGGAAACTATCTTCAGACTTTGATGTCCATTCAAATTTAGTTCCTATCTTTTGTAAAGAAGTGATGGGAAGAGTAGTATTTGAAAAACCTTCAATAAACCTCCTATAATAACTAGCTAATCCCATAAAATAACATATGACATATTATTTGGTGCTATCCATCCCCTAATGGATTCATTTTTCTTTGGATCTATTGGTATACCTTCCTTTGAAATGACGTGCCCCAAATAATGGATTTTCTCTTAGTAAAAAGGGCACTTGTTCAACTTTGCATATTGTTGATGTCCCCTTAACACTTGTAGTACCGATCTCAAGTGTTGTTCATGTTCTTCCTTTGACTTGAAATAGATAAGTATTCCATCCAATAACACAATGAAAACATTATCCAGATAGTTTTTGAATATGCCATTCACTAAGCACATAAAGTCATCTAGTGCATTGTTCAATCCAAATGACACCATTACAAATTCATAATTCCCATACCTAGTTCTAAAATCTATCTTATTGATGTCTTCTTCCTTGATTCTCACCTGGTGATATCCTAATCTCATGTCTATCTTTGAAAATATATTTTCTCCTCTTCATTGATCAAAGAGGTCATCAATTATGGGTAGGGGATATTTACTCTTCATAGTGTCTTTATTTATTTTTCTAAAGTCAATAATTAGCCTTAATGTTCCATCCTTCTTTTTCACAAAAAGTATTGGTGCTCCTAAATGTGAGACACTTGGGCATATGTACCCTTTCTTTAAAAATTCCTCTAGCTACATTTGTAACTCTGTTGTGCTCATTCTATAAGGAGTCTTCGATATTGAGGCAACTCTGGGCACTAAATCAATAGAGAAATTTATATTCCTCTTTGGTGGCAATCCCGATATTTCTTCAAATACATCCTCAAAATCTCACAACACTAGAGAATCATCAAAGACTTGACCCTTTGGTCTTGCTTGACTCTTCCACATGAGCTGCATACAATTGACATCCTTTCCTAAAATTTAGCTGTAAGGCTGAAATCTCCCTTATAGAAACAAATCTTGGAATACCTTGCATGATACTTTTCCTTCCTTCTTCATCAAGACATGTAAATGTCTTCTAATGGAAATCCAAGATAGCATGATTCTTGTCCAACCAATCCATTCTAATTAGGGTATCATAAGATCCCAATGGTATGATATTCAATTCAAAGTTTGTATTCACTCCATTCATATCTATTGGATAGCCTCTAACAAGCTCATTGATCCTTATTATGGTTCCAGTGGCTAGCTAAACCAACCATGATCTTTCAAGATTACTTTTCATGAACTAAAATATGTTCACTACTTTAGTATGAATGTAACTATGGCTAGCTCATGAATTAATTAAAATAGAAACATGTTGATTTATAATATTACCTTCCATCTCGATCACATGAGATTGATGTTCTTCCTGTCAATCTTCTAGGGCTGCATATATCCTTGGAATATTTTTACCCGTGTATTTCACTATAGTAGCCTCTTGAATGTTGTACAAAGTCCTCATTTTATCTTTTTGTGAGGGTAATATTTGTACATGTGATCTTATTTACATCCCCAACATTTGATTGGTATCCTTTCCCCTTTTCCCAAGGAGTCTTCCATATTTGATTCATTATTAGCAGGTTGATTTTGTTGATATGTATTAGGACCGTCTCTATTGAAAAGAGGTTTTAATTCCTTCTTTCTCAGATCTTATTTCTCCTTCTTATTATCCTTACAAGACTTATGAAACGTTTCTCTTCCTCTACCTTGCTCATATAGGTACTTGGGATTTCTAATGGTCTTTGCCAAAGTCCTGGGTTCATCAAATTGAATTTTGCCTTTATAAAAAGATGGTAGTCCACTTAGAAACCTCTATATTTTCATTTTTTCCTCTTTGATAAAACCCACATACCTAAACTACTCCAAAAACTTGTTTTCGTATTCTTCCATGGTCATGCTCCCTAACTTTAGTTCAAATAACTCCTACATCTTCTTGTCATAGTAGTTCTATGAAAGGTATTTCTACTAGAAGTATTTCTTGAATTTCTTTCAAAAACTCCTTTTCTCATCAATTTGTTTGACTAGATTTAGTTTGTCCCACCACATAGAATTTTTTCCATGTAGATGGTATATGGAAATCCTAGATTCTAGATTAGATGAGTAGTTATGCAATTATAAATATTTTTCGATTCCAACCAACTAGGTTTCAACATCATCTCCCCTTTTGTTTTCTCCATCAAAGGTTGGTGGCTTAATCTTCCTAAGCTCTCCTTACAAGTTATCCAACTCATATATTCTTCTTTCATGCATAACACGAGACACTTCTAGGTTGCTCCTTGACTCTTCATATGCATAAAAACTCATGGTTGAATGCATAGGTGAGTAGTTATTTCTTTGAGCTCTACTAGCACTTCTTGAGTTCCTATACCCTCTATAGTTATCCATCCTTGCATGAGGTATTCCTTCTTCCTCATTTCTTGAACCTAATCCATTCTTCATTTGTCTATGCAAATGGTTTAAATTTTTCAAAAATGAGTATTTATTTTATTTTTTTCCTCATAGGATCTTATTATCTTCTCATTATCATCTCTATAACTCTATATTTCCACTCTTATACTTCTCATAGTATCTACCAATTTTTTTGGCTCCACCATGTTCCTATGTCCATTAGATTATGTATCTTTATTACCGAAATTGATATTTAGGACTTCAAATTCTCTTTCACGGCTATAGGATCTTGGTGCATCACACACACCTTTAATTTTCAATCCTTTCTTGATTTGATATGATTATACCCGTAATTCTGCAAAATGTGCAAGCAACCATTGTTGTTAGAAAGTATGCATATTATAAAATTTTGTCAATTAATGCTATAGGTCCTTTTTATTCTCAATTTAGGAAGGTTCCATTACACTTCTCTAGATTTTAATTCATCAGGATTATTCTCCTCTCAATTATATTTCTAATGACGATGCTCATGCCCCAATTTGAACTCTAAGATGAAAGTTGTGTTCTTTTTTAAAACCATTTTCACCCAATTTGTGCACTTTTCCCATTGGTGCAATTTGATTAGGAGGAAAATTTATGTCACTTGAAGAAGGAAATCCATAAAGAACCAAGAAAACTTCTATATCATGAATTTATAATATTCATGACGATGAACACATATCAAATTTCAAATTGTCAATCTATTGCCCTAGTCAACTTATAAAACAATTTGGAATTTGCAACTTTGTCCCTTGTTACACTTTCTCCAAACTTATAATTTTTAGCCCAACTGTCTATCTCCCAAATTGAGAAATTATGGAAAAACATCACTAAGTGAAAATTGTCTTGATTGATGAGAAGGTAAAATGTTGAGTAAATATAATTTTCCATTTTTGTGATCTGGGGTCCCTTTTCCTCATCTAAAAATCCAAAAAATCCCCCCAAATTGGCCTAGAATAGTGGATTTTGGCATGTTTCAATATCCCCATTCCAAACCCCTAGAAATTTGGCCACATTCTCCATTGGGAATTTTCATATATGCTTCATGTTGGAGTTTCCTTTGTTTTCTTTTGGCCTGTCACAATTTTCAATTTGATACTTGAAATCTAAAGTTGATTTTCTTTTCCTGTCGAGATGCTGAGACCTCTAAAACCTTGTCACGAAAAAAGCGATGCTTTTCTACTCTCAAAACAAGTCCACTTTCGTAAGAATGTTCACTCTTTTTGTTTTACTTCAAGATCTCGCAAGTCAGATACTTTAATCCTTGAGTTCACACGTCCCGAGTCACGAAACAACGAAGTCATTTTTAAAATTTCGCCCAAGACATTAACCAGGGTAAAATATTTTAACTCATGATTAGACGTCGTCGGGGTTTCGCGCCTCGGCATTCGCCAAACCCAAGTTTTTATTTTTACAGCCCCGAGAGCCAAGAACACGAGGTCCTTTCAGGATAACCCTAGTCAAGGATTAAAGGCAAAAAAACTAACCATGGTTAAAATTTGTTCTCGGTGTTTCGCCACTCGGCACTATCTTTTTGAAAGTTACGGCACCTAAAACCCTGACTTACGAAGTCGTGATGTAATTATCAAATGATTAATTAATCACCTAATCTAAGATTTCCTTCCCCTTAATTAAGTTTTAATTATCGACATCTCGCGATTTCGCGACTTGGCATACTAATTTCCCAGAAAATTTTCTTCGAAGTTCCGAGTTGCGATGTGGCGAACAAAATGATGATAAAATTAATTATGCCCCAAATCGCGGTTACCGTTAATTAAGCCAAAATCAGTCCTCGCAATCTCGCGAGTTGGAGACTCAAAATGTTAAAAGAAATTCCACGATGTAGCGAACAACGAGAAATTGATTAACGTTGGTAAGATTTGATAATTTAAGATAAAGCAATATATATTCCGTGCCTCGAGGCTTGCACGTTTCTCGAGGAAGCCATTCGCTCTCCACACTTCGACTGACTGTCAAACCACCAAAAATTGATGACATTAATGGAGAAGTAGGGTAAATCCACACATATAAGATCGGATTTTATGCAATAAATTTGTTTCTAATTACGATTTGATAGGATTATTTCGAAAAGTATCAAATTTTCAAATATATATAAGAGTTTCATATTATTATAATGAATGTATTTTCATAAGCACGTAGATCTCATCATTTCCGAGTGAACTAATTTCTGGATGTATACGCAGTTCTATCGCAAAAGGGCGAAAACTCAAGCTTCAGCTATGGCTCCACGGAAAGCAGCAAAGGAGAATGTCGAGGTCGCAGGACAAGGCTCAGATAACGTCTCCGACACTTCACCCCGGAGTGTCGACTCAGTCCCTAGTTGGTCGTTTGTTTCATACATTCTGCAATCAGAGTTGGTGAATTATTCAGACTTAGACGACAATGAAAAGGACGACCTGAATACTAAATACAAGATAGTGGTTCAGTCCGGAATGCACAGGGTAGCAACCAGACCACGGTTGCTCCCATATTATGATATGATCCGATGGGCATACTAAGATAAGATGCAGTGGTACCAAGATGACATGAAAGCACTATTCAACCAAAAAGTGAAGGATCAAAAATTCTCTACAGGTGATTTGGTGCTAAGATGGGATGCGAGAAGGGAAGAAGCAGCGAAGCATAGTAAATTCGACCACCTCTAGTATGGACCATTCAGGGTTTCGACTCGAGTAGGAGAAAATTCTTTCCTGCTAAAAAAAATCGACGGAGAAGTCCTTAGTGCCCCTGTCAATGGGTGATATCTGAAACATTACATGACATAACAGTTGCCATTTTTTCAATAAAAAAAAAATAAAGAAGAGTTTTTTGGTGTACATACATGCATTTTATTTTAAAAACATTTCCCTTTTGGTTTTCTATTTTCTTTTGTTCATAATTTTTCGACATATTTCGAATAAAACTCGTAATTTCTTTTACAGGATTCCAACCGCTTATGAGTTAGCAGGAGGAGTAATTCGCAAAGCAGTGTTAGAAATAAATCGGCATGAAACAGGTGATACCTAAAAGTAGTTTCATAGTGCACAAGGAAATTGAAAAGAAAAGGTAAAGGTAGGCTTTCTCAATACACATGTTATGAAAGACTGTCCAAATTAAACCAAGGTAACATCATTCAAATGGAAATATCAACTAAATTGCTAGATAACAGGATTATTGCTTGGCTTGATAACCTTTGATTTAAAATAATTTGAATGATACACTAAATCTAAAAGCAGTCTGTCAAAAGTAACCATCCCCAAGAGATCTACAAGAGCTAGTCTCGAACTGTTTTGACCTTCTGTATTTTCAATCAATGAATCGTTGCCTTGTATCATGCTTTTTTTCGGGTCTAACTTTTGACAAGCTGTCATATTTCATTTCGTTACGAAGAAATAAAAGTTTTCATTTTAGCCTCCTGAGTCTCAAAACAAATTGTGGAAAGAAAGTGGGTCTCCACGACTACTTGATCCCCTGCTAAGCGAAGGAATGTTTAGAGTGATCCTAACCTTCCTAGGTTTTTCAACAACATCGGAAGAATCAAAGCTTGCTCAAACATGATGCCCCTTAAAAGATTATTTTCCCTGTTTCCCTAAGAATGAAGGTGTTGTGAAGGTCAAGGGAAGATTGGGACCGAGTAATAAAAGTAAGTTCACAGACCTATGATGCAAAATATTACACAGATATCAGTCCTGATACAAACTGATTGCCCCCATCTTCGCGCTCAAAAACTAAATTATAAGACGGGTGGTGAAAGGAAATTCAGAAATGATTGCCCCCACCTAGTCTAGGAAGACGATGAAAGGAAATTGAGAAATGATTTCCCTCGTCTTAGCATTTAAATGCATAAATAATTTCCGAAGTGGTGAAAGGAAATTCAGTAAAAGGGGCCAGATAACTTCACCGGGGTACTGAACAGGCTCGCTGGAAGTGAAGCAATGTATGAGATATCTGTAAGGATGTTATACATGAATATCACTCTACTCTGGTAACTGATGCTTTCTAAAAACCTGATCCACATCCCGAATTCAGACGGGACTCCCCGGTTAAAAAATATGTAATTTCATTCTTTTGATGCAAGCCGAGGGCCACGAGATCCGTTGAGTCTCCTAGGGTCATTTTGACTGTCTTAAAACATACCCAAAGTTAGTAGTGGGAAAGGGAAAATTGTGAAAGGGACTACAACTGTGTTGGGAAGAATATCTGATTTTGAAAACTTCTCAAGGTAAAAACAGAGTCTTTTCCCCCCTTCAATCCTTTTCCTTGGAAATTTTCCACATGATTGAGCTTTTGACTCCATTTACCCAATATTTGGCACGTGGTCTACTATTCTTCCTGCCTCATAGGGAGATGGGATCCCTAGTTGGAGCCTATGTTGGAGCCGCCTTTGTTTTCTTTTGGCCTGTCACAATTTTCAATTTGATACTTGAAATCTAAAGTTGATTTTCTTTTCCTGCCGAGATGATGAGACCTCTAAAACCTTGTCACGAAAAAAGCGATGCTTTTCTACTCTCAAAACAAGTCCACTTTCGTAAGAATGTTCACTCTTTTTGTTTTACTTCGGGATCTCGCAAGTCAGATACTTTAATCCTTGAGTTCACACGTCCCGGGTCACGAAACGACGAAGTCGTTTTTAAAATTTCGCCCAAGACATTAACCAGGGTAAAATATTTTAACTCATGATTAGACGTCGTCGGGGTTTCACGCCTCGACGTTCGCCGAACCCAAGTTTTTATTTTTACAGCCCCAAGAGACAAGAACACGAGGTCCTTTCGGGATAACCCTGGTCAAGGATTAAAGGCAAAAAAGCTAACTGTGGTTAAAATCTGTTCTCGGCATTTCGCCACTCGGCAC
>SNQJ01S0051120.1:137276-149296 GCA_010110895.2 Picea sitchensis
AACCTCGACTCACGAAGTCGCGATGTAATTATCACATGATTAATTAATCGCCTAATCCAAGCTTTCCTTCCCCTTAATTAAGTTTTAATTATCTCCATCTCGCGATTTCACGACTCGGCATACTAATTTCCCAAAAAAAATTCTTCGAAGTTCCGAGTTGTGATGTGGCGAACAAAATGATGATAAAATTAATTACGCCCCAAATCGCGGTTACCGTTAATTAAACCAAAATTGGTCCTCGCAATCTCGCGAGTTGGAGACTCAAAATGTTAAAAGAAATTCCACGATGTAGTGAACAACGAGAAATTGATTAACGTTGGTAAGATTTGATAATTTAAGATAAAGCAAGATATATCCTGTGCCTCGAGGCTTGCACGTTTCTCGAGGAAGCCATTCGCTCTCCACACTTCGACTGACTGTCAAACCGCCAAAAATTGATGACATTAATGGAGAAGTAGGGTAAATCCACGCATATAAGATCGGATTTTACGCAACAAATTTGTTTCTAATTACGATTTGACAGGCTTATTTCGAAAAGTACCGAATTTTCAAATATATATAAGAGTTTCATTTTATTATAACGAACGTATTTTCATAAGCACGCAGATCTCGTCATTTCCGAGTGAACTAATTTTTGCATGTATACGCAGTTCTATCACAGAAGGGCGAAAACACAAGCTTCAACTATGGCTCCATGGAAAGCAACAAAGGTGAATGTCGAGGTCGCAGGACAAGGCTCAGATAATGTCTCCGACACTTCGCCCCGGAGTGTCGACTCAGTCCCTAGCTGGTCGTTTGTTTCAAACATTCTGCAATCAGAGTTGGTGAATTATTCAGACTCAGACGACAATGAAAAGGACAACCTGAACACTAAATACAAGATAGTGGTTCAGTCTGGAATGCACAGGGTAGAAACCAGACCATTGTTGCTCCCATATTATGATATGATCCGATGGGCGTTGGATCACATAGACTTGCCCACCAGAACTATCATGAACCATCAACGGGTCATGGTCGAGACTTTTAGACCGGAATATATTCAAACCATGTATAAGCTTTCAATGACATCTGAATATACATATGATGCTGAATTCCTAGAAGAATTCAAAGAAAAGGAGTGCACACAATATGATAAAACCATGCCCGATTTGATAAAGGATTGGGTTTCACACACCGCGAAATTCAGAGAAAATGACGAGGGCGTTTATTCAATCGCTTCACTGGAGCCACAGTATAAGTATGTGGCAATGATGACATGCCGACTATTTGGGAGNTTGGCCAACCGGGTCACAGAGTATCGGGAGCAGAAGGTAAGTGGGAGGCCGTCCTCATTTTTCATGTCCGCATATATTATGGACGTGATATGTTCCATGACACCATTCCCCTTGATGATCTGGGCTTGGAATCCGGCCGAAGACATGCCCATACATGTATATCATGAAAATCTATGGGAAAATAAATCGGACAATTTCATATATGAAATTTTCAACTGGGTGATGGTGCCCCTGCATGTCGCCATTTTTTGTCACCCACCACCTCGTATCTCGGACAACATTGCTGCAAATATGAGTGGTATAGCGGACTGGTACGTGGAGGCAGAGTTCTCCTACTTCAGAGTGTTCGGGGCTGTTGTTCCCCCACTTGCACTACCATTGTTCATCCCCCACAAGCTGGCTTGTCGTGAGGTCGCCCGACAAACAGTGATTGGCGGGGTCAGTAAAGAACTCAAAGGATCTTCAAAGAAGGTGTGGTCGTCTTTTCCCATTCGGCTAAATTCTTATTCTTTATTGGATTTCGGGCACGCTAAAGCAAAGGCTGCAGCCCTGGAAGACCTGAATTTTGTCTCCATCGAGTATAAAAAACATGATCCTCAGAGAGTTTTGAGCAACCATTTAGCTAATTGTGGGCTAAAGAGGTTTGAACATGAGACTTCACCCCCGGATGACATTTTTCGAGGGGCGAGGTCTTATGAGGAAGTGCTAGCTCGGATCCGATCCTTAGCACCCGAAGACACAACCTCTGTATTGAAATTTCAGGAACACAGACAAAGTTGTCTTCCTGCTGTGTTACGAGGAGGGAGTCCGGGCGTTTCTGAGATGGAACCGAAGGATACCGAAGGCCCTAAAGATGCAGCTCCTGACTCAGGAAAATGCTAGGATGAGGGGAAAAAAACAAAGAAGCCCGAAGCATAGGCACAGACTCCGGACCCGCCAAAGAAACAGAATCCGGAAACTGAGACAAAGACCCTTGAACCTCCGAAGAAACAGGACCCGGTCGACACCCCAGGAAAAGCAGTGAAACATATTGGGGAACCCATCACTTCTGTCACCCCCTTGGAGTCAACGCAAGGAAATTTAGAAGAAGGATGGATTTTCAATGAGGAACTGAGGCCCATAAGAGCAGAGGAACTTCCTCCGAACGAGTTTTTCTTTGATAAAAAGAGAAAAGTGGTAGTCAAGAGGGAATTCTACCAGGAGGTAGATTCGACCGCTAAGAAATACAAAGTCATGATCGATGGAAAGAATAAAAAGAATGAGCAATTTGCCACCGAGATCGCAGGGACACTAGGAGCGTATGCATCAGCGAATCAAGTTTCGGTTGGGCTTTCAAAGAACCAACTCAATAGGAAAAATCATCTAATCAGGACTCTCGAGGCCAGATTGGCCTCGGCCACGGAAAATGCTCAAGGCCAGGTGAGCGCAGAGATAGAACTGGCCTGACTGGCTGATAAAAATGAGATAGAGGTGCTTAAAACCAAGCTCGAACAAGCACATCTAGTGGTCTGAGACGGTCGGATACAAGCGAGCCAACAAAGTAATATGATTGTAGAGTTGCAGGCTCAGGTAGAGATCGCCGAAAGTAGGATGATCGATGTCGAGGGGTTTAAATCCCAAGTGATCGAGATTTAGAACAGGATCTCTTCTGCACAACAGAATTTGCTCGCCAAAGTGGGAGCAATATGAGAGAATTGTCTGTTGATGAATCAGGTTTCTGAGAACCTGTCTGTCAGAGAGAGAGATGCTGAAGTGGCTTGGGTCGCCTTCTAGGAGGTGGTGATAGCCACGAACACCAGATTTTTGGCAGGTTCTCCCGGACTCGCCATCCCAGAACAAACCAAAGGTAATATTCTGTTGAAGGATTGGGAGCACAACATTTCCCTGGGCAAGGAACAAACCCAAAAGGTAACCAATTCATTAGAAGAAGCCTTCAATTCTATAGATGGAGAGTTGTTGGGTATGGACAGTGGAGGCGACGCAGAAACATTGATGCAAATGAATGTGGAACAAATCTCGCTTGATCTTAAAGAGAAGGATGAGAGAGATTCGACCGATATCTCTCAGATAGATAGGGTGGACATGGCCCGAGTTGATAAGCACTTGATCCAGCCCAGCGTGCAACTAAGTGCCCTAGACATCATCAATGAACAAATGGGAGACAAGCTGCAGCAGTTATCCCAGGAATGTTACTTCGCCGAGGCCAGCTGTCAAGCGGAACCTTCATGGCTCGTATCTCATATTGTGAAAAGATGTATCGCTTACACCGAGTCCACGCAAAGAAGAGTACCTGGCACTATGTGAATATAGAATAGGGGCGATGGAGCGATCACTCTCTCTTTTGTCATAACTGAAATTTTTGCGACTATTGAGATTCTACCTGCTTTGCAGAAATTGTATAAATATACCCCAGAGAGAAATAAACGAGGCTGGACCCTTTTGAGATTTTGTAATAGTGTTTTTGCATTGAGATTTAATACAAGTAGATCTGAGATTCTCAATTCCGTCACTTCTGTATTACAAGTTTGCTTTCTTGTTCCTCATTTTTCAATTTCAATTCATATTCGTAATTAATGTGCTTCGTTATACTTTAGTACTACCACTACTATAATGAATAAATTTGGGTTTTCTGTAATTTTTTATTGCCTTTCCTCTGCACCAGCTATCAGATGTGTAAGACCAATTTGCATTTTCGGAATTCTACATGCATTTTTTGTTACATCGGTTATTTTCTTACTTATTTTCTTCTCCTGTTTACTTCGTGAGATTTTCCCCCGATAGGAACCTTACACTGTAAGCGACTTAATTTTTTTCCCCCATCTCGCACTTTTTATTAAAATATAATACAGTTACGGGAATGAGCCTTAGATTTGCATCCATAATTTAGTTCTGAAACCGTAAAATTCTCTTTTATAAAACCAATTCGAGACAACACTCAACCTTTCTTTAAAGTTCTCTTACCTGTGTTGTTCCCCCATGATAGTTCCCACACCAACTCAACCTAACGTTGAACCCAGATTATTGAACCAAACAAACATCGCCTTAAACCTCTTCAACACTATCCTTAAAACAACAACTAACCGGGCCGAACTTGAACAATCATGGGCAGCCATTGAACAAGACATAACTATTCAGGAGTAGTTCGAAGCCAGACAACCCCAACGAAGAAATCTCCCTTAGACTCTTTCTACGAAGGTTGAAATTTTCCCTTCTCCTTATCCTAACCACTTTCGGATGCCTTGACACTGTACTTTTGAGCCTTAAGTACATATTCAGGACCAACACTTCCATGTGTTACTGTAAAAATATCGTTAGAAATAGAGGCTTAGTCAAAGAGTACCAGTCTATTCTTCAAAAATCACTAATTTGTAAATTTTGGAGAATTGGTGCATAATTGAGCAATGGCCCTCAGTGACACTTATGTATCCATCCTCATTGTGAAAATACTCATAAAATTTCATATTATTATGAGTTGATATGCTCTTCTTATAGCCAAAATAAAAAATGGATCTTTTTTTAACATGGGGCATCATCTGCTTATGTGGCAATCTACTTATCTGGCAGCCCAAGTCCACATGACACTCTGAGGTGATGCCATGTTATCCATCTAGCTACCCTGGTCATACATTGTAATCCTCCCATCATCCCCTTCCATCTTCCTCCTCTTCTTTCTTTCCATTTCTTTTCTTTTCCTTCGACCCCACCCAAGCCCAACGATCCACACAACATGCTTTGAATGGTTGATGGGATAGGAGGGTCCCATCCCATCCTTTACCCCAGGAATATATATCACCGAATGTAGATCTAATATATATGACTGAGATCTTATATGAGTTACCATGATTTTCCCAACTTAAACTATACAAAATTGATCGACTCTAGATCGGATGGTAGAGAAGGGAAGAAGATCAACAATTTTTGTGCATCGTGGGAGTTTAGATGGCATAAGAGTTGGGCCAATCTCAAAGTCTCAATACTACTTACCACCCTCCTTTCACACGTTAAACTTGGATTGTTTGCGGGGGTTTGGAATCAAGCTCCAATACCACAAATCCAAAGTCCCACAAACAACTTATTCGATGTGGCATTGACATCACCCATAGACCCATCACCTTTGTGCCACGGACCCATGATCCCACCATCATGGCTTTCCATCTTTCCACTATGGCCTAGAACCATGGAATTTGCACCATGGAAATCCACATCACCATATCCATGTCATCGGACATGTGGCCTCCACATCATCACCACCACATCACCTGACACATGGCCAACATGTCACCATGTATGAAAAAATTCCCACGTTTTCCTAAATTTTAAAAATTCATATTTTCAAGAAATATTCTTCAATCACCTAGGTTCCTCCAACTCAACCTCTAGTAAAATTAACCAGTTTGGCTTGTGTGTCATCCCATATGGCTCGAGTGTTGTAACTGATGCTTTGAGGCCAAATGTAAGGTACACCTTACTTGTGTCCTTAACAATTCACATTCTTGGGTGAATTTTGAAACTTTTGATACCGTTATAAAAATTAAACAAGGAAAATGCATGAAAGAAACAAAATATGAATATATGCAAACACATATTTCTTATTAACATGCACCACATTAAAAATATTCAGTCAATGAAAAACAATGAATTTTCATAATTTAACACAACAAAAATATATTCAACATACAAAACTTGTCTTAAAAGAATAACTTCACTGATTGATTGCAGATGTCAGAAGTTACACCTAACCTTAGGCATTGTTTCACATTAAATCTCTACAACAGGCCACCTTTGAGATGAGGCTATGAACCCATAAGGACAGGTGCCTAGTATAACTCTAAGTTTCACACACTAGTCAACTATCAAGATCTCAAAGTTTTCTCAACCACACAACAACTCCCAACTTACCAACTCCATTTCCCCCTTATCCTGCAAAAATCAAAGAAAGGAAACCCCTTCTCTGTAATGCAGTCCCTCGAGTTGTTCCACTTCTTTCTAAGGCTTTAGTGCTACTGGTAAAGAAATCTCAATGTTGGAAGCTCCAAGGATTCTCAATTGTGGACAATTCTTACTTAATTTTCATCTTTCTCATGCAAATAGGCATTGATTTCTTCTTGGAATAAACAATAGATAACTATATCCAACTCAAAATGACTCTCTACCTCTATCCTTTGTTCCATGCCAAAAACAAGACTAAGAATGAGCAATAATGAATGAGATATTGAATGAAGAAAATGAGTGAGTAATCCCCCAACAACCAAAATCATAGTTTATATATTGCATGCAATAATGCACCACGTCGCTTCCCAAAGAATCTCATGTAACCACTTCCCCAATTGATTCTAATACCATTTTAATAAAATATTATAATTTTTTCCTAGTCCCTTTAGCACCCTCACTTGTGGAATCATATCCTCCTATGACTCTATACTTATCCATCTTATAACCAATGATACATTTTTATTATCAATAGTTAGGGATATTACATTGCTAGTTCTCCAACCTTTCAAATTTATAGGCGCTCCGACCTTTCATCAAATAAAAAAAAATACATTGCTAATATGGGGATCAAAACTGGGGTATTACAATAACACTATAGAGAAATATTTAGTCATTTCCTTGAGTCCCTCATTTTGTTTTTGTGTACTTTTACATTTGACACTTACAATTGTGCTTGGACATTGACTCTTACATTTGACACTTATAGAAATAGAAACTCAGTGTGCCCATATATGTTAATATCCTAAAGACATGAACTCTCTCATTCTTAATATGGATGATCTTTTACCACTCCATGCACATCTTCCACATTACACATGCTCAACAATGAATATTTTCCACATCAGACATGACATTCAATGATACATGTCTTCCACATTACATGGCATATGTTTACTGACCAAGAGGAATTTGTAATGTAGGACATTACTTGGATATGGAAAAAGAAAGGGATTCAAAGATTATCATGGGATTCACCCCCATAGTAGTTGGTAAAAAATGTCCATCATAGAAAAACATCCCTTCAACTTCCTAATTGTTTCCATTTTGGACCACACAATTAGAGTCTTCATCTTTTCCCAGAACCATCTCCTTCCCTTCTCGTGTCTTCTATTGATCCAGAAATCCCTGAGACCCCTAAACAATATGAAAAAACACGCACCTCCTTTCTTTGTTCTGTTTATTACAAAGGATTTTAGTAATGGCTAGATTTTTAAAAATTGGACACCCAATACGAATTGTAAAAAGAAAAAAATTCCAAATATCTATGAAAATGCATGTTGAGTATGTTTTGTTTGATTTGAAAAATGAGATTCCATGCACATGGCACACAGATTCCATGTTATCCATGAAAGGAATGATTTTTTAAGGAGTTTGGATTGTTAGAGAAGAAGGTCCATTGCTAGTTTCAACATAGGAGGCTCAAGGATAGGAGGGTAAGAAGAAGGTGTAATATACCAGATATAAAAAGTATGCAGAACAGAAATAAAATGCTAGAAATGGAAGAATAACAGTAATATAACCATCATAATCTCCACAATAACACATAAATGATATAAGAACAACAACCGAAATAACACTTTAATTCATAAAGCAATGTTCATGGGCCTCTTCAAGGGGGCAACCTCCAGTCAAGCAACACTCTGTTACAATAATCTTCAAGCTAAGGTTTTCATACCCTTGACCCTTATTTATACTAAATATGTCTTTCAAGAGAAGCATCTAGAGGAAGATCCTTCTAGAATTTGAAGCTTCTATTAGGTCTTCTTACACCTGCCTTATTCTATTTTAGTGAAAGGCCTTATTAATATTGACCTTTATTACATCTGAATATATTGCTCTACCTATGTGCGGGTTAGGACCCTAACATGTCCGCCCCCTTATAAACATCCTTGTCCTCAAGGATTGAGATCTGGAAACTGCTGCAGAATGGTAGCTGGTTCCCAAGTGGCATCTGCTGGAGTTGTATCTTTCCACTGGAATAGCACTTCCTTGATGGTTCTCTGATGCAGGCGATGCTCACGTTGGTCCAAAACTACTTCTGGCTGTAGCCAAATGGATCCTTCTTCAGCTAACTCAGGAAGGTTGGTTTGAATTTGGTACCTAGTTCCAATCACCTTCTTTAAGCATGAAACATGAAAAACAGGATGTAGCTTCGAATGACTGGGCAGAGCTAACTGATAGGCGACTTACTGAACTTTAATGCATCCGAATACATTGATCTAAATATGTGCAGGTTAGGACCCTAAAATGTCCAATTTTATAAACAAATCCTTGTCCTCAATGTTTGAGATGTGGAAACTACTGTATAATGGTAGCCGGTTCCCAAGTGGCATCCTCACCGGAGTTGTATCTTTCCACCGGAATAGCACTTCCCGGAATGGTTCTCTCGATGCGCATGCTCACGTTGGTCCAAAACTACTTCGGTCAGAAATAAATGGATCCTTCTTCAGCTAACTCGAAGGTTGGTTTGAATTTGGTAACACCAGTTCCAATCACCTTCTTTAAGCATGAAACATGAAAAACAGGATGTAGTTTCAAATGACTGGGCGTAGCTAACTGATAGGCTTAATTTTGTCCCACATGCTTGAGAACTGTATAAGGACCATAAAATTTGGGTGCTAGCTTTTGACAATGATCGGTCTTGAGGGAAGTTTGCTTGAATGGTTGCAGTCGTAGAAACACCTGATCCCCTTCTACAAATTGACGTTCAGAGTGACCTTGATTTGCTTATTGCTTCATGCGATTCTGTGCCATGAACAAGTTCTCTTTGAGGGTATGGAGAATATCCTCTTGAAATTTAAGTGTTTGGTCAACCACCTAGACCTTTGAGGTACCCGGTAAGTATGAGAGAATTGAAGGTGGCTTATGTCCATATACCGCTTCAAAAGGATTCATGCGTGTAGTTGTATGGTAGGAAGTGTTGTACCACCATTCATCTAGGGGTAACCATTGAGTCCACTAATTTTTATTTTCAAAGGAAAAACACCTCATATATGTTTCTAAACATTTGTTGACAACTTCCATTTGACCATCAGTCTGGGGATGATAAGTTGTGCTGAGATGCAATTGGGTTCCCTGTAGCTTGAACAGTTCTTGCCAAAATTGCTTGTGAAAGTTGGGTCACGATCATAAACAATAGAGTGCGGCATGCCATGAAGCTTGAAGACCTAGTCCATGAAAATTTGAGCCACCATGGATGCAGTAAATGGGTGTTGAAGAGAACAGAAATGAGCATACTTGGAAAGGCGATCCACAACCACCATTATGATTGATTTATTTTCTGATTTGGGTAAGCCGGTAATAAATTCCATAGAGATATCCTTCCAAATAGCAGGTGGAATCGAAAGCAGTTGTAGTGTGCCTGGAGATTTGACTGTTTCTCCCTTGTTTCATTGACACACATCACATTCAACGACAAAATTATGGATGTCCTGTTTCATACCATCCCAAAAAAAAGAACGTTTGACCCTGTCATAGGTTTTGGTGAACCCGGAGTGCCCCGCTGTGGGTGTAGCATGAAGCTCAAAAAGTACCATGGATTTAATCTTTGATTGTTTACTTAAATACAAATGACCTTTGTATCGAAGCTCATCCTAGAGCCAAGAGTATCGTGGGGGAGCTGGAGCATTGGTCTGCAATTGCTGGATTAGATGCGAACTTTTGGGATCTTGTAGCCATTCCAGGTGAATAGCTTGGAGCCAATCTGGTACAATGAAGGAAAGAGAAAAAAGGGATCCTTCTTCTTCATATTTTCGGGACAGTGCATCCACCACCACATTGTCTTTGCCTTTCTTGTAAATGATCTCATAATCATATCCAAAGAAATTAGTCACCCATTTTTGTTTCTCTGGGGAGGAAATGCGTTGTTCCAGAAAGTACTTGAGGCTTTGATGGTCTGTCTTAATTTGGAAACGTTGCCCCAAGAGATAAGGGCACCACAGATCAACGACATGAAAAATAGCCAATATTTCCTTTTCATAGATGGGTTTGCCCAGATTCCTTTCAGATAGTTGCTTGCTGGTGAAGGCCAAAGGTACACCCTCTTGCATAAGGACAACATCGATTCCTTTCCTTGAGGCATCACATTCCAACATAAAGGTCTTTGTGAAATCAGGAAGGGCCAGAACCAGAGTGGTGCACATGGCCATATTCAAGGTTTGAAAATCTTGAGCAGTGGTTGGAGTCCAAGTGAAAGAGTTATTTTTTAGGAGAGTAGTGAGAGGTGCTGCAATCTTTCCATAATTCTTAACAAACTTGCGATAATACCCTGCTAAGCCCACAAATCTACACAAGCTTTTGAGAGTCTTTGGGTGTGACTAGTCTTGTATAGATTCAATCCTTTTCGGATCCACCCTGACACCATCCTTGCCAACCAGATTACCCAAGTATTCTACTTCTGAGGAACCAAAAGCACATTTAGACTGTTTTAGGAAAAGTTGGTGCTGAGAGAGTAGATGGAGAACTCGATCCACATGAGTAAGATGGTCTGTCCAGGTTTGGCTATAGATGAGGATATCATCAAAGAAAACTAAGACAAAATGATGGAGAAAGGGATGAAAGACATGATTCATGAGGCTTTGGAAGGTGGAGGGGGCATTACACATGCCAAAGGGCATGAAAAAAAACTCATAGTGGCCCTCATGAGTTTGAAAGGCCATCTTGGGAATGTCTGCCTCTTTCATATGTATCTGGTGATAGCCCGAGTAAAGATCAATTTTAGTAAATAATTGGGCACCACTCAATTCATCCAGGAGGTCATCAATGACATGAATGAGAAATTTGTCTTGAATGGTTAGTTTTTTGAGGGCACGGAAGTCAGGACACATTCTCCAAGAACCTTCTTTCTTCAAGACCATGACTACAAGAGAAGAGTAAGGGATCGTACTAGGTCAGATGATGCCTGCATTAAGGAGTTCCTGGACCATTTTCTCAATTTCATTTTTTTGTGAAAAGGGGTGGCGATGCAGATGGATATTGGGAGGAAGGCTTCTGGGTACAAGGGGAATGGAATGATCATGAACACCACAGGAAGGAGGGAGTCCTTGGGGAGTGGAAAATACCATTTGATGTTTATAAAGGAGGGCTTGGAGGTCTTGCGGCACTAGGGGTGTCTCTGTTGCTTGTATGGAATGGAGTTGGGCAATGACACTAGAATGACCTTTTTTGAGCAGTTTTTCCATTCGATGGGAACTAATGACCTCAGGTGAACCAACAATGATGCCTTGGAATTTATATTGGTGGCCTTCCTGGTCGAATTGCATGGTTAATTCCTTAAAATCCATGAGAATGGGACCCAAAGGCCAGTCTGCACCCAACACAATGTCACAACCACCCATGTTGATAGAAAACATATGGGATTTTAGGTGGTAGTCACCGATTTGGAGATGGACATTTTCACAATGCCCTCCACATTTCATTGAACCACCATTAGCAATCATGATTTGGAAATTGTTGATGGCATGGATGTAGCAATGAGTTTCTTGGGCAATGCGATGATGAATAAAATTATGGGTGCTTCCACTATCAACTAGAATGATGACCTTTCGATGCTTGATGTAATCGATTAACTTGACGGTTTGGGGAGCGGAGAAGCCAGTGAGAGCATTGAGGGAAATGACTGGTTCCACTTTAGGAGGGTCTGAGGGAGGGGTTATGTCAGTGATTTCAGGTGACTCAAACACAAGGGGAGTTTCAACATCCTCTTCTGAAATATCCTCAGAGATGGCCATAAAAAGCTTTTGTTCCTTACACTTG
>SNQJ01S0051121.1:0-12688 GCA_010110895.2 Picea sitchensis
TATCCGATGCCTTTAATGATGTATAGGGGGAATTGATGATCCGCTATTTTGGCAGATGGGGACGGTGGTTTGACAGCAGGATCGTGCCCTAATCGCGCTGAATCGAAGAGTTTAAGCTCAAAAGCCCAGTCGCTGGTTCTAGAAAATTTCTTCCCTGATCAGCCAAGTGTACCCAAAGCCTGTGTAGAGAATTCTGATGCGCTCTTAAACATTCTCAGCGTGTGTCACCAGGCCGCAGGAAACCGATGGGCTAATTTCTTGGCAGTGGACTTCTTTCAGGTACAATTTTGTCACTTCATTTTTTCAATTTACACAGACAAATCTTCAACCTTGGTGGTTGTTATNTATATATATATGTTAAATTTTATTGATACATTTTAAACTTAGGTTGTTGCGTTCACATCATTTTTTCTGATCATTGTAGATGAGATGGATTTTTAAAATGCTATGGGGTTTTATATTTTTAGTGTAGATGAGATGGATTTTGAAAATGTTATGGGGTTTTGTATTTTTCTTTTCACAGCAATGGGGTTTTCTTTTTAGTGTAGATGAGATGGATTTTGATAACGCTATGGGGTTTGTTTCTAGTCTAGATTAGATGGATTTTGAAAATGTTTTTATTTATTTATTTGTTTTATTTTGTAATTAATATAGTTGAGTTTTATTGAGGTGGTAAAACTGATCATAATTTAGTTAGGAGTGAACTATAGTCATTACTAGTTGCTATGAGTTAGAGTGAAATATAGTCATTACTAGTTGCTATCAGTAAATAATGATGGATGTATTATCTCTATTTTTGAAGAAAATCACATCGCCTAAAATAATCTATCCTCAATAAGAATATAATCTATCCTCAATAAGAAAACAGACTTCCAAAATTGATATCCCTGAACCATATTCACATAATAAATCATTTTCTAGTTACTGTTGGATTTTTCTTTTTTCTGCAATGGTTTAAAGTTGTATATTGATTGAACCATATTCACATAATAAATCATTTTCTAGTTACTATTGGATTTTTCTTTTTTCTGCAATGGTTTAAAGTTGTATATTGATTGAACCATATTCACATAATAAATCATTTTCTAGTTACTGTTGGATTTTTCTTTTTACTGCAATGGTTTAAAAATTGTATATTGATTGAGTTGTTTTGTTTTCTAACTCACATTTACATTTTTGGATTAATCATTTTCCATCTGTTCAGATAGCATCCGATTTTTTGTTGATGTGAAATTTTTCATTTTATAACCCTGATTAAAAAGTGTTTTTTCTATCTTTTAATTAGCTGTGTGTTTTGTTTTGTAATTAACGTTTACTTGTTTTTTTAAAGCATAGATCACTTTGCTATGTTTATATAGTAGATAATTTTCTGATTATTGACAGAATTTTTAAGGATGATAAAAAATTTGTTGTTCTCTCTTTTGTTTTGTTTAACTATTCTAGGATTTCTTCTGTAATTGATATTCACTTTTCTTGACATAATGGTAAACTTTTATGATAGCTGCTAGGATTTCTTCTGTAATTGATGTTCACTTTTCTTGACATAATGGTAAACTTTTATGATAGCTGCTAAAGTAAAGCTTCTCTGTAAACACGGTTAAGCTGCATCTCTGTAATATGCATTCTACTTTGGTTGGGATTCCTGTAGAGCCTAGGCTCTACCTAAGGATTCTTGAAGGAAATTCGATTCTACTCTGACCATAAATTGCTTGCGTGGGTGGAAGGAATTTCGATACTACTTGAGAATTTTGGAAGGGATTTCTGGACCCTAAATTGGGTGGAAGGAATTTCGATCATAGTCAGACCATAAATAGGAGAGCTTCTGAAAAAAACAGTTTTGAAATCATATTAGATACAAGTTTAAATGGTCTCTGTTAATGTTCACATTCAATGCATCCAATACATTTTCAATGCACATTCAATACTGTAGAATGCACTTGGCTTCTATGTAAAATCCACCTCTTTTATTGTAATCACAGATATTAAAATACATAAGCTAATTGTGTGTCTGTGTGTGCAGAGAAGCTATGGGGGAGGTACATTCCAAGCTGTAGATAAACTAAACGGGGAACTGATTTGCGGATGCAGTGACATTAGTCAGTGCCAGGTTTCTCTCTCTCTGAAAACCCCTGTAAGCTCTTCTATTGAATCGAAGTGGAAGGCCACTATTCTTACATTTCCTGTCTTGTGTTTTTTTTAAGGCAAACTCAACATACGGAGTGTGCCCAAAATCCAGCCCGACTACTGGATCGCTTGGCAACAATTCCCCTCAAAATATATCACCTACAATCTCTGCCGCTGTTTCTACCGAATTCAACAATCCCACCACAAAGCTCCTCCTACGGCTTATAACAACAATGGTTCTCATTATTTTCATCTTGTTGTAAGAGGTTTAGAGTTCGAATCCCATGTTTCAATGTGCCATGTACGCCGAACATTGATCTGTCCGGCGTCCAACGCGAGAAGTCAATTTTTTAAAGGAGATATCCAATATGGTTTCTGGTTGAAACGCAATTTATTTTTTATTGATTTCCTCGTGCTTCCATTGTTAAGGGCGCCCCAAATTTCACCTTAATTTTTTTAAATTAGTAAGTCGCCAAATCAGTGAATAGTGCGCGGCTGCTGATAACGTGGGAAGGGAACATGTTGCCAGGCTGATGACATGGGAAAGGAACATGTTGCCAGGATCGAATTTTTTTGTTTTTACCGATTATCTAATGAAATCCTTGAGTAGGAGCTGTTATGCACTATTCAGATCTGAAAAATTCAAAGTTGGTTGGTTTTATTGTAGTGGTTTAAATCTGGATATAGAGGATAGGGTATATAATAATAATAATAATAATAATCTATATTTTTAAGGTCCAGCGATTTGACTGGTAAAGTCTAAGAAGGTATACATACCCTAACCCCCCTCTGGATTTAAACCTGTGACCTCTTAAGAGGAAACACATGTTCTTAACCATTAGGCCCACTCAAGTTGTATTTATGTAGATTTTAGTAATAAAAAAACTATATGAAGGAGATTTTATACACTAATTTAATATTTGACTTAGTCATGATTTTAAAATTAAATTATTATTATTATTAATAATAACTCTACGGAGTAGGTGAATTGTTTTTTCTTACAAATATCTTCTAAAATGCTGTTTTAAATTTCTGATTAATCCAAAACTCTCAAAATGCCGTTTTAAATTTCTGATCAATCCAAAACCCTGATAGATTTTAAATTCAAACTATCCCTAAAAATCTAACCATATTCAAGCCCCATTTTTTTTCCAAAAATAACTGGATAAAACGAATCTGTTTGCTACAGGTTTATCCTAATCCATAACTCCTACCATACATATACATTTTTAACAAATAATATAATTTGTTAACTGTTTTTGGTTATTGATGCAAATTTGCCATCCACTTTCAAACTGAGAGACGCATTGAAGTCGCATGGTGCAAAAATGTTTTTATTCCGAGGAACACTGAGTTGGAAATGGAATGGTACTTTTCGATATTAGCGAATGACATTTTTATTTATTAAATCTGTGGATGTAAATTAGTTCCCGCACATTTTGAAAATGACTCCGCGAAGGGTACTTTTCGATATTAATGAATGTCATTTTTATTTATTAAATCTGTGGATGTAAATTAGTGCCTCTGCCCTTTGGAAATGACACATTGAAGTTGCAGGATAAAGAAATGTTTTTTTTCCAAAGAACATCGAATTGGAAATAGGTGGTGTTTTTTCATATTAGTGAATCCAAAGGACTTAAAGCGCGACCTACCCGCACATGCATAAATATTATTAAATTGAAATATTAATTTTATATAATAACACTATTAATTTTAATATTCTAAGTACATAATTTTTTTTTAAGACAACAATATTTTTGTTCATTCGAAGAACATAATTTTGCATAAATATTATTAAATTAAAATATTAATTTTATATAATAACACTATTAATTTTAATATTCTAAGTACATAATTTTTTTTAAGACAACAATATTTTTGTTCATTCGAAGAACATAATTTTTTTGAGACACCAATATTGCTTCTTAGTCAACTTAACTTTATGATTTGACGTACTAACTAATTATACTAGCTTTGAGTGCACATGATTTGCGAAGGCATTGTAACTATGAAACGATAATGATCAGCGCAATCTTTGTTAAATTAAATTGATTTGAGGAATTATGATGAAGAAAGTTAATGAATGGATAAAGCCATGAAAAGGGGAAATAATGAAAACACTCGATTATGGATTATTGCATAACATTGAGACTTTAGTGCACAAGCCTTGTATGAGGGAAAGATCTATAGTGTTTGTCTTTTAAGGGAAAACTTTGTAGGGAAATCTAAGGGATGTTTTCTCAATAATTCGACGATTGTCCTTACGTGCTCCTAGGTTGTTCACTCTTTTGAAGATGTCTTTCATGTTCACGAACGCAGACCTGCACACACAGACACACAAACAAATACCTCTCACAAGATCAAATGTAACATATATGGATTAATAATAGATCTAATAATATGACATGAAGGCATGCAAATATTAATTCTCTATGAAGATCATAACAATCATATATAATTAGAAGGGAAAGTCATGTGCATCTTTTATTAATAAAATGAAAGACTTACAACTTACAATCAATAGGTTTGATAAAGCTCTTCCCAATGTCCTTGCCCAAGCTCTGTGATCAATCCAACAATATAATTTTACTCTATCTTTTCCTCTCCTTTTCCCATGAGAGACCCCCAATATATAGGATGATAGAGATAAGATGGTGGAGGAGTCGAGACACTCAAGATGGCAAGCTTCTCGAGGTCGTATTATGAAAAATCTGAGCCTTGGTCATATCTCCTTGTAATGAATCCTAATTGGGGAGTAACAGACCTGATCGTGCCTTGCATTCTTGTAGTGTGTGATCGGTCATGACTTGAAAGAGAGCAAGTCGCGACCATCAATGTTTGGTCACAAGTTGTAAAGGGACAATTTGCGATCAGACAAAAAGGTATTAGAAATTCAAGGGAAAAGAGACATAGCTCAGTGTCTCAGCCTGCTAACCTTTAGATAATGTCCATCAGAGGATCATGTGGCAAATAACTATATAATAGATGCCCCCTAAAGTGTGAGGTCAAAAGAGGTGTTTGATGGCTGAAATACTTTATGAACTAATCACAGAGTTGTAGGTGAAGGAAGCTGGGAATAAACCATCATCAGTCCTGCACAATAATAACATCCTCGAAGTGGGCATACCCATGCTCGATAATGAAAACTTAGCATAGTCGCCAAAACAACACATTGTAGTGCCATGCATGACGCAACTAACTAGATCATGGCCACAAAAGAATACACCGTGGATCCATGTCACAAGCGAGAGCATAGCCACGACCAAGTACAAATGTGGATCTATGTCACAGTATACAAATCATTGAGATGACTTGATGTCTAAGCAATCTCTAAAGTACTCATGAATGAATCAGTCGCATTTTGGGAGGGGATGCCATTAAGGAGTGTATTGGTCCCACCCCAAGGTCTTTGTCCCAAACCCCGATGGTATGAATCTACAACATGTGAATAGATGAGTTAATGTTGAGCATGGTAGAAACTGTCTGATTACCGGTTGTTGATATATACCGTTAACAGATGCGCGAAAATCCAACGATAATGATGATGAACCCCAAGATACCTAGTACAATCTAGCGAGTGTGAATAAATGAGTTGAAATCAAACATTCGTAGATTCATTCAACAAGAGCCAATGATGTAAACCCATTGTCGAAATGCGAGGGAATTTGTCACTGATATCTGCAAGTCCCAACGTACTAACTAGTTGTTGAGTCCCATTTGTTCGTCCCCTTTCTTTCTATCTTCCCTTTTCTTTTCCCCTTCTTTAAGATTCTTCCTGAATCTTCTATATCCCCTCTTCTCTTTCTTTGTTGTATCAAGATTACCACACTTAGTCGTTTTTTCTATGTTTGTGGGTTGGCGGACTTGCATACTCTCGGACTTGTATTATGTTTCCTTTACCCATACATCGGTCCACCCCAACACTTAGTTTATTTTTGTATCGCGGACTCGCAGACTCACATGTTATGCTATCACTTCTCTCACATCTCGCCTGACGTATCTCAACAATTATCCATTTCATCTATTCAGACTTTTGGACTTGCAGACTTTTTGACTCACAGACTTGTCCTTCCACTCTAATCACTCATTCCGACCCTTCGCCATCACATGCCCCTTCTTTCATTTTTCTCGAGTCACATTAAATGTTATCTTTATGGACTCAACTACTAAATTCATTTATGCAATGGTCGTTAATTAATGGTGTTTATATCGAGACAAATCATATTTATTTCGAGTTAATGCGTTCTTCGAAAGAAATCTAACTTAAAATCATTTTACTGTGCAAAGTAATATTACAAGAAAAACTTGCCAACTCAACGAAGCTAGTCATGAGAAAACAACAATTATGTGGAGATACCTTGAACCTCTTCGCCAGAGAAGACCAGAACTATCATTGGTCCTGATCATATTGGTACTATTCAAATCTGCTGGGTAAAGAAAACAACAAGGTGCGGACTTCAGGGATAGTTCTCGTAGGTTGCGTCCCAGAGGTCTTTGAATACAAATATATCGTTGCCTGGTGCATAGACAAACTCATCCAGAACAGAGGGGTCATCCCATTGCAAACCGATTCTCTTGTTTCCTTGGCACCTTCAATATTTAGGGAGATGTTGAAATTGTCGGAGCCAAACCTGGTTTACAAAGGGGAAGGAGCCATAAATATTCTAAAAGAAAAAATAATGGAATCAAACTTCTTCAAGAGTATTTACAGGATCCTGCATCAATGCCACAAGACATATCAAGGATTCAAGTAAGTTCTTTGAAAAATCCCTCTAAAGAAATTTCTTGGTTATTTGCTCGAATTTCTAGCCAAGACTCTACATTCTAATAAATTGGTCTTTGAAAGAACCACCAAGAGTAAAATAGGAAAGTTGTGGTCTACCATTGATACACAAAAAATGTTGCCTTCTAGATTTTCGTCCATTCACAAAGTTAAAGAGTATGCACTGGATATTTCAATTGCTAATATGGAGGAAGAAAATGCTTGGTTGAAAGAGAAAATTAAGGAATTGGAAGCAACTCTCATGCCTCCACATATTCTAGCTTCCCCTGTTTCCATGATTCAGCTCGAGAAAGTTTTTCAAGAAACCACAAAGTCAAGTGCTAGAGTAAAGGGAATTTTAAGCTTGATTATTGCCACTCAAAATTTTGTTGAGGAGAACATAAAGAAAATAATGTCTTTGATTTTAGAGTTATGGGATTTAGCAAAAAGATTTTCCTCCATAGGCCTCAAAATTCAGAACACCAGAGAATATTTGAATACACATTTGAAAAATGATGAAGGTTTGTATACATATGGAGTTGTGATGTTTGCAGTAAAGGTTTCGACAATGATGGAGCATATGAGAAAGCAAGAAGATTTACCTTCCTCGAGCCGCATCAAGCAACTAAAGGGTTCTTGGATTGAAAGAATCAATGTATTGAAGGGATTTTCAACTCAATTGATTGATTTGTCAAGAAGGAAGACAAAAGCATACTCAACAATTCTTGATTTAGATATCGTTGGCACCGCTATTGAAGTCTCAGACTCTAAGTTTATCTCAAATTCAATTCTCATGACTCGACAACAATTCAAAGAGAAAATTGAAGAATTAAAAAAGACATCATTTGAAAAGTTTTATACTATGATTGAGTTCACACATTACGATATTCACAGTTGGCTTGTTGAGTATATCAATAGAAATGAATATATTGAGAATACTTTGCAAAGTTTATCTAATGATCATAAATGAATCGAAAATGAATTGCCTAGTATTAAAGTAAAACAAGAAGTGACAGTTGCCCCGTTAAAGAATTATATTCAAGAATGGTTAAACAAATCGATTGCCAAGAAATCTGAAATACCATTAGAAGCAGTTACAATTGGAAACCTAACCACAACAAGCAAGGGTACAAAAGAAATAACAACAAATAAATGAAGAGAGAGAGATTCCATCATTGTAAGTCCATACTGATCACATATTTCTTTCCTTATCAATTTTCATCTAGTTATTCTTCTTCTTTAACTAGAAGAGTATAACAAAATCCTAATAAAATTCTTCCTTGTCTTCTTACAAGATCTTGTTGTTCGAGATCCACCCATGCTCCTCTTTCTATTTCATACTTTCTTGTACATGTTTGCTTTATGGTCCATGGAAGCCCCAATCCTAGTCCATTGGAAAAACGCTTGAATTTCATGCATTGTAATAGACATTATTATTTCTAAGAAATCCCAGAGAACTAATTTCGGATCAATTTTAACTATATTTTATAAATCTGAGTTTTGAGTATAAAGTATTTGAAATTGATCTATCATAATATTCTTTTGAGCTCCATAAGTATTACTCTTTAAAATTTCTCTCATGTGAACATACCACCTTGTTTTATTTTGAATGTGATCAAAATTTTTATTTCTGCTATGATGGATGTGAGGATAATTTATTTTCTGCAATGTGTGATGTTTGAGATTCGTGGTCCACTTCTCAAGAATCCTCTTTTATAAATATACTTTACTTTTCAGCGTTTTGATATTTTTTGATCATTAAAAGATTGAACTATATCATGTGATATGGCCCTATATTATTCTTGATTTGAAATTTCAAAGAAAAATCATAATCCAAAGAGGAGTACCACCTCTCTAAAAATGTAGGAGGATTCATATCCTCGCGAGGATTACGTTTCGGTCATGACGTATTCAAGCGTCAACACCAGTTTCTAGACTTCGATCTTGGATAATGATCTGATGTCGACAGAACGAAATCTGTCGAAGGAGGGTATTGATTTATCCCCCATCAATCGACACAAAACATACAAAGATGGATGGTGTGAAAAGTGTAATAGTAGAGTACAACCGACTCAGGAATAATTGAGATAAATGGGCTAGAGAACTGAAAATGACCGACACAGACTAACTTCCTTTGAACAAAATGGCACGAAAAATGACTTGACCTGGCAACATTGATTCAGTAAGAACCAATATAGCTATTGGTGACAAAATAGATCATGTTGACAGGAGATATATGGGTAGGGTCGTGTGTAGGAAGGGGGAGTATCCCTGTAATGTACCCAACCTCCCATAGGCCGGGCATGCCACACCAAGAACACACCTCTTGGCTGATTTCAAATCTCTGATAACAATTAGTTAATAAAGAAGCATGAAATACATACATGCAATGATCAAGATTCATAACACAACATAAAAGACATGCACAATATATCATGCACAACATTAACTAATAAGCATGCATATTATAAGTACAAATCTCAGGTATAATAATTTAATACACAATAGAAATAAATACAGAAGCAAAGGAAACCATAACAGAGAGAAATTATCTTTTATAAAAGAGAACCACCGATTGGCTGTAGACCAAGGACGTTCCACCCAATCATAGACACTTCTAGTCCAAGTCTCAACAACAATGTCGCCCCCGAGCCAGGGCTATGAATCCACAAGGACGGTTCCAGAGTGTTACTCAGCTTCCCAAATCAATCAACACTCAAACTCTCACAGGATTCTCCAACACTCACAACAATCCAAGTACCGAGCTCTCGTCTACCCAACCTGCACCACCCAAGAGAATGGATCTCCACCCTTCTCCACCACACATTCCCTCAGGAAGTCCTTCTCCTTCCATGGATCCAATGCAGCTGGTCCAGAATCTCCATTCCGGGACTCTCAGGACTCACAGGTGTGAGAAAAGATGAACACATTCCAAGCATCTCATACATGCATGCCTCAAATCATCGCTGGATTACACCAACAATCTCTACATCCAACAAAACCGTGGTTGTTCTTCAATGGTCCGTTTTCCTTTCCCAAGCTAAACTCGAATGAGGAAAGATGAGTGAGTGAAGGAATGAATGGAGTGCAGACTCCACGAGAGAGCATGAATAATGAACAAATCGGAGAATGAACGTGTGAGGCGACCAACAACAACACCAAAAATGGGGACGAGAATGAGAGTGAGCAAATGACCAAAATGAATGAGAGAATTAGCCAACCGGGGAACCCTTTCCACATACTAGGGACATGTTTTTGTAATTCGTGGGGATCAAGAACCTCTTGGAATTCCCCTCAAGATCTCACGTAACCGATCCCCCCCCATTAAACAAAATGGTGATTAAAAAATGAAATAAACACTTAGCCCCTCAAGGCCCCTCTCTTGTGGAATCATAGCCTCCTATAACTCTAATCCTTGTCCGTCTAGAAACCAACGATGTATTTATTATTAATAATGATCACACTTTACATTTCTTAGGCACACTGGTCTTTTAATAATTGTTTGGGCACTCTAGCCTCTCAACAATGTAACAATACATTATTTAGTATGGGGTTTCAAAACCCAGGGTGTTACATCCCCTCCCCCTTATTTTGGCACTGTCCTCAATGCATATACAAAACAAGAATCAAAATTCCAAAATTTATTCAAAAAACTGAGGGTACTCTCCCTGCATGGAATCTTCATGCTCCCAGGTAGCATCTTCAAGACCGTAGTAGGTCCACTGAACTTTTACCATCTCTATAACTCGATTCTGGATCATTTTGACTTTTCTGTCCAATATTTGCACTGGCTAGACCTGGAAGTCTCCCTTTGTCTCTACCTGAATCAGATGCCAATCAATAACATGGTTAGGATCATGTACATATTTATTTAGCAAAGAGACATGAAATATATTATGCACATTCATGGAAACATGCAATGCAAGCATGTATGCAATTAGCCCTATTCTATCCAATATCTCAAATGGACCATAGAATCTGGCTACCAGCTTTGTACAAATACCCAACTTCAAAGAGCTCTTCTTGGGATTTACTTTCAAATTCTGCTTAATCTTAACCATTTGGTCTTCCACCTCCTTGAGCAACTCTGGCCCAAGTACCACTCTATTTGCTGGGTTGTCCCAACTTACTAGAGTACTGCATTTTCTACCATACAAGGTTTCAAATGGGCTCATCTTCAATGAAGCTTGATACCAATTATTATAGGAAAACTCAACCAAGTGCAAGTAATTTTTCCACTTAGATGGTTCATCCATGATATACATTCTTTACATGTCTTCAATTACTTGGTTGACCCTTTCTGTTTACCCATCTGACTGCGGATGGTATGCTGTGCTAAAGTTCTGATTTGTACCAAATCCTTTGAATAATCCTTTCTAGAAATTTGAAGTAAACTTTGTGTCTCTGTTTGAGACAATTGTCCTGGGTATCCCATGCAAACTCGCAATCTCCCTCATGTAAATTTCTGCAATATTATCTACTGTATGAGTTGTTTTCACATGAACAAAATGAGTAGCCTTGGTCAATTTATCAACCACTACGATGATTGAATCGTGTTGCCTTGCTGTCCTTGGAAACTTTGTTATAAAATCAATGGTTATAACTTCCCATTTCTTCTCTGGAATTGTGTAGCAAACCTATTGGGTGTCTATGCTCAACCTTTACTCTATGACATTCCATACATCTGGTGATGTAATCAACAACATCCTTTTTCATTCTGGGCCAAAAGAACTGGCTTCTTACTGCTGTAATTGTTTTCTGGTAACCGGGATGTCCAACATATGGAACATTATGCATTTCTTTTCATACCAATTTTCTAAGTTCTCCGGAACTAAGAACACACATTCTATTTTTATGCATAAGTGGTCCATCTTCCTTTATCTCATACTCTTTCATTTTCTATTGTACATCTACTTGCTGTAATATTTCCTTTACCTGTAGGTAATGTTGATCTGTAACAACATCTAAACTTTTTCTCTTCAAGTCCGACTGATGCATACTGATAGCTATAGCATGCATGAGATGCACTCTTCTACTAAGTGCATCAACAACTTTATTTTCTTTTCCTTTTATATGATTGATATCAAAGTCGTATTCACTTAAAAATTCCAGCCATCTTGTTTTCCTGACATTCAAAGTTGGATGTTCAAAAAGATACTTCAGACTACTGTGGTCTATTCTTAATTAAAATCTCTTTCCCATGAGATAATGCTGTTGGAGTACTTCACACACACACATAGGATTTATTTTTCCTAAGGTTTTTTCTTGTTTAATTCAGTCTCCTATATTTTAGGAAGAATATTCCTCTAGAGAGAATATTCTCTTCAGTTTTCGCTTCAGTTTGATCAGTTGAGTGGAGTCTAGATGCTACATTGATATTATCACCATGCAACATTGATATCATTACCAACTAATGTGCATTGTCCTTGGGATCATCACCAAACTATCGCATCACTCATGATTCCCTGATCTCCTCCTCACTTCACTCTGTTTCAGTTAGTTAACTGAAGATTGATAGACTAGTTAACTCAGACTTGTTAAATTAAATATTAGTTTATAATGGTCAATTAGAAATTAGACTTATCCATTAATAAAGTCAAAGTGACTTTAGGTTAATTTATTTGCTTTTAGGTAAGATATTTGCTTTTAGGTTATATTTTCACTTTATCCCACATTCATAAAGTGGTTTGACTCTACTTGATTGTAACATATATAAGAAAGCTATTTGCTCTCTTATTTCATTGATTGAATAAAGACATATAACCTTATTCAAGTTATCTTGGTTTCTGTGTGTGCTCGATT
>SNQJ01S0051121.1:32137-46350 GCA_010110895.2 Picea sitchensis
CACTTAGCCCCTCAAACCCCCTCTCTCATGGAATCATACCCTCTATAACTCTAATAATTTTCTGTATAGCAGCCAATGATGTATTTATTATTAATAATTATCACATATTACATTTCTTAGGCACATTGGCATTTTAATAATTTTTTGGGCACTTTGGCCTCTCAACAATGTAGCAACACATAATTTAATATGGGGGATCAAAACCCAGGGTGTTACAATCCCCATAATATATGAATCTTTGAACATACCTGTACCGACACTTTTGTATCCCCCAGAAGAATCATACATAAAAGGCACGTTGGTGCTAGAATTAGCTTGCATGTTGGGAGTGCAATAATCAATTTGGGAGTGCAATAATCAATTTGGTCGATGGTAACTGTTATCCCTCGAGATGTTCCAGGCTATTGTTGGAACTATTCCAAGTCACCCCAGGGGCCAAGACTTGTGATGAATCTTAAGGCCAAATTTGTAATAAAAAATTGTGAAATATTTGAGAAGTTTTTCCCTCTCTCTCTCTCTTTCTTTTGAAATTATAGGACCTAAAACAATTCTCAGTTTAGATAACAAATGCTCTTAACTATCATAGGCATATATCTACGAGTGTTTCAGACAACCAAGATTAAAATGGAGATGAAATAGTGGATTAGAGGAAAGAATCCAATAAACACATAGGGCATTGCTCATAATCAATCCAATGTAGCCTATGGGAAAGGAATAACGTGCTAAGCAATTAAGAAATAAACAACTTTAACATATGTATATAGATCAATAAAAATATGCTTCAAACAGTTAACACCTTTATACACTCAAATACATGGAGGTACCCTCTGCATATCATTTAAATGCACAAATAAATGACAATAAATGGTCATACATTCAGAGGAAATCACTTCTATATCATAACCAAACATCATACAGTAACACTAAATATGAGGAATGACATGCTGTTTGTTTTTTTATAAATCAGATATGATACAATAAAATCAACAATGGGAGGAGATGATTTACAAGAACACATAAACAACATAATGAATAATTACAGACTGAAACTTAAATTCATGGGATGAATCTCTGGTTTCCTACTGCATTTATCATATAATTGTGCTCAAGGTATCTCTATGTTCGAATATCTTTGGTTAGATGAAAAAATTTAAGTCCCCAAAGTGCTGAAATTAACAATGGGTGCCTTCATTGTCTTTTATTTTAACAATGGGTTCCTTCATTGTATTTTATTTTAACAATGGGTGCCTTCATTGTCTTTTATTTCCCTCTCTCATGCCCTAAAATCACTTCTTGAAACTAGTTTCAACTTCTTGGATAATCTTTACGACTTCTTGATTCTTGGGAGGTTTCTCCTCTAGTCAAAATTAATTACTTTTACCTGCATGAAATCTATTATGCTGATATCGTCGGGCAACTGGAAACCTATAGGTCAAAACATCCACTCGAGATCTATCCTTGAAGAGTATCTGTAATCGTTTCTTCTATTGTTGGGTGCTCGAATTTAAATTTGCATAGGCGTGAGATTGAGAAACACTCGAATCAAATTCGACGAGTAATCTCAGTCATCGATGAGAGGTGCACCCGTCAGAGCTATCAGGTTCTAGGATTCAAACAAGGACAAGAACCCCGTGGACTATACCAGATCGGATTTGGACCATTGATCGGTCCCATTTGAAAAGGTCTGAGCGAACATATGGAACGTTGATAGGAAGTGGTCGAAACTAAAGTTTGGCTAAGGAAAATATTATCTTGTTGATGTTAACAAAGACACATGGAACCTTGCTATTGGTCCTCATTGGCATTGATGTGGTTGAGGAGAATGACATGTGTCACCCGAATTTGATATGCTTTTGGATACCTTTTGTGGGTTCCACGTGTCCACGTGGAAACCTATGATTGTCTCTGACAATTCTTTGCTAGCAAGCCACATGTAACATTGAATCATAATTCTAGGGGCATGAATCAAATATGAACTGTCGATCTCTGTAAGCATGATTGAGGGCACGATGAGATATGGGTCGTTGATTGGTCCTCCTTGAAAGAGGTTCGAGAGAAAATATGGATCATCCATCGATGGTGCCCCTTGGAGTGGTCTGGGTATGGTCTTCCAATAATACTCTTACGAGGGAACTCTGAGAGTGAATCTCAACTGTGTATCTGGATCTGTGAAGAGAGGTTCGATGATGAACGAGAGTCGTCGATCTAGCTTGACTCAGAGTAAAAAATGGGCTAAGGAAAATACCGTCATGATAACATCATTTTCAGACATGGTGAATTTTCATTGGTCCACTCTTAAACTAAGGTGTTAGGAATGTGTGACACATATCACCCATTTTTAAAATGCTGACATGTGTATCCGATAGGTTTCCCACGTCTATGTGGTAGTCGCCAATTTTCCTTGACAGTGCTCCGCAAGCGCACTAATACAACACTTGGATGGGAAGATTTGATACCTGAGAGTAGATCTGGACTATTGATCAGCCCCACTTGAAAAAGGTCAAAATGGATCTAAATCGTCTTTCGGAGGTGCACATCGGAGTGGTCAGGGTGTAATCTTCCAAAATGACTTCTATGAGGGGACTTCGAGAGTAAATATCAACCGTTGATCTGGAGCTGCGCAGGGAGGTACGAAAATGAATGGAAGCCATCGATCTGGCTCGACTAAGAACCTAAAAATGACTAAGGAAAATATGGTCAGGTCGACGTCACCCTGGATATGTTGTGACCTTATACTAGTCCATGCTGGAGCTGATGTGGCAGGGGAGTGTGACATGTGTCAACCATTTTTGGTGTGTTGACCTTTGTATCTGGTAGTTTCCTCTTGTCCACCTAGCAGTATCTGATTGGATCTGATAGTTCTTCGTTTGCGTGCTAATGCGACACTTGACTAGGAAGCTTTGATACCTCATAGTAGATCTAGAATGTTGATCGGTCCCACTTGAAAAAGGTATGAGAGAAGATCAAGAATGCCCATCATGGGTGCCCAATTGGAGTGGTTAGGGTATGGTCATTCAACATGACTCCGACGAGGGAACTTCAAGGGTAAATCTCAACCGTAAATTTGGAGCCGCCAGAGGAATTTTGACGATGCATGAGATTCATCGATTTGGCTCAACCAACAACCCAAAATAGGCTAAGGAAAATATCATTACTTTGACATCACCATGGACACATGGTGTCTTCTCATTGGTCCGTATTAGAGCTGATGTGGAAGACAGGTAGGACATGTGTCATCCTGTTTCGAGATATTGACCTATGCATGGGGTGGGTCCCACACATCCACGTGGGAGCCATTGGTTAGCCTTGGCAGTGCTATACTAGTAGGCCACATGTAATGTTGAGTTGATGCATTGGGGTCATGGATCGAATCTAGGTCGTTGATATATTAGGACATGATTGATGGAGCGATGAACTATGGACCATCCATCAAAGGTGCACCATCGGGGTGCTCGAGGATTGGATCAAAATGTGACTTCGACAAAAGGACAATATTGACTGTTGATTTGAAAGAGGGCGTAAAATGATATATGAGTCATTGATATTTCAAGGTTTAAAAAACCACTGATGCTACGCTTTTAGGCTGCGATATTGTGGTAATCTCCATGACCAATAGACTTAGGCCCTCTTCGCACGCGACAAGCTCTTTTGGACCTTCGATAAGCACCCAAGGGATTAATTTTTTCCTTATGCGTACAAGGGCATCAATTTTTTTGCTATTTCTTCATTATGACTTAAGAAAATTTGACTCTTGACTACTCATCGGCTATGAATGTTGCCTTTCTACCACTAATTTTTTCAATCATAGCTTGACCACTTCAGTAAGCCTTCATATCTTCGACAAGAACAAATATAGTACTAACATTTGGATCCAACGAGGACACCATACCCTTGCGTTCTACTGAGAACTGTAGACCAAGTGCCTTCTTTTGTTGGGCTACATAGTATTCCCGGAAATATGCATTTTCTTCAGACCTGTTATAGTGTTAGAAATCTACCTACTCGTTGAAGTAACCAATGGTGAATGAAGTAAAATTAATACAAACTCCACAAATTGAAATAAATTTCTTGACTACCAACTTATTTATGTACATAACCCTCCTACTCTAATAAGTCCATCTACTTTGATCAAGTAAAATGATACTTCCAATGATATCGGGAAAGCTTTTTATTGCTTGGATGAATTCCTTGTATGCACTTTTGCACAATAAGAACAAGAAAAAGAAGAGACTACAACAGATTATGAAGTTCATACTCATGATTTGAGAACATAAGCTTCATATAACTTGAGTCATATGAGACCATGGATATTGATTTGTCTGAACTTCTCTTGAATACCCTTTGATATATCTTCTTGTAATTCTGATGAAGAAAAAAGGGAAGTACAAAAGCTTCATCACATGCTAAGAGTTCGACTGATTCTTGTCCACAATGATCAAGATCTGTACCTTCAAGAAAAAATAAAAATATTTCGTCAATTTGAAACCCTTCATCGGAACCCTCACAACTTGCATAAACATGTGCACTAATAACATTTTTTGGGAAATCCACTTTAGATATGTGTTCTTTAATAAAAGCTATGATTCTGTGTCATGATAGTCAAATATGGACATATTTCTTCTTGAAATTTTTGTGAATGATGTTGCAGAACTCTGCACATATTCTTCAATTTTGTATTCATAAAAAAAAAGATCTGTGTTGTAGAATCCAATATGAGAAAATTCCTCATGAACCAACCTTTGAGGAGAAAATGGATCATAAAAAACAAGGGGCAAAACATCATCAATAATGTCACCTTGAAATACATTTACATAATTTTCAGCAACACAATCTTGATTTTGATCAACATGTATGAAAGAAAAGATGGCCCTTTCTTGAAAATCCTTATGAATATATCCATAACTAACATCCATTTTAAAATAAAATTCAAAAAATCCTTCCTCTTCTTCACTACTGTAGAATCAATCCTTTCTATGTTCTATAATTGTCTCAAGTTCGTCATTACAACAACGTTCAAAAGGAAAATCAGAATATGAAAATTCAAAAATCTTCTCTGGGTCTTCTTGAAAATGTAAACATTCATCAACACATACCAAATTTATTGAAACAACGGTAGGTATTTGCAACTCATGACCATCCTTGAAATAAGAAATCTCCATCTCAAAATAATTTTGACTAATATATTTCAAGGAAGAAAGAAGTATTGTATCCTCTTGTAGATTCTCTAAAACTTCTGTACAATCACTCTCCAATGATACCTCTTCATTTGGATTTGCCATGCCATCTTCATTTTCAATGCAACAGTAAGATTCCATTTCAAAATATTGTTCATAGTCATCATCCGTGATCTCCCCTTCCTCTTCATTATCACATGAAGAGTCTTCTATACCCTTTGAAACTGATTTAAATCCTTCATTGTAGCAGATTCCAAGAGGAAGATCAATGGATACCTATTTTTGTAATGAAAATGAAACATCATATGAAAATATTTTAGTGAAGCTATACAAGCAGCCGACAAGGATCTATACCATTGACGAGTGCCTCTATCTAATGAGAGCATGGAAATTTTCATGAGGATATCTTTGTGAGATGTATTGATTTGATGCATACAATAATGGAATTCTACTAAATGATGAGCCAAATTATCATTATCAACTTCTCTAAATCTAGGAAGATAGTCTTCCCAGAATCTTATACCAGGCGCATGATTAGGAAATCTAGGTATATTTGAAGATTCAAGTGGAACAAACCTTGCAACCAATATATCAACATTTTATCTTGCCATTAAAACATAGTGGAGTCTCTAGTGGGATCATAGTGAATAAGAGTGGATACCTATTTTTGTAATGAAAATGAAACATCATATGAAAATATTTTAGTGAATCTATACAAGTATCCGACAAGGATCTATACCATTGACGAGTGCCTCTATCTAATGAGAGCATGGAAATTTTCATGAGGATATCTTTGTGAGATGTATTGATTTGATGCATACAATAATGGAATTCTACTAAATGATGAGCCAAATTATCATTATCAACTTCTCTAAATCTAGGAAGATAGTCTTCCCAGAATCTTATACCAGGCGCATGATTAGGAAATCTAGGTATATTTGAAGATTCAAGTGGAACAAACCTTGCAACCAATATATCAACATTTTATCTTGCCATTAAAACATAGTGGAGTCTCTAGTGGGATCACAGTGAATAAGGGAGTAATAGGATTTCCAAGAAAGTTCGAAGGGAAGAGCCTACTTCTTGACAAGATTATAAAGAATAATTTAGGAGCAATATCAAAGGTTATGGGGGGGGATTTGAAGTGAAAACTCATTTCGTGCATAATGTACTGACTAGAAAACTCATTTTCAGGTATATCAGTCAGATATACATATTCAACATTTTGATGATCAATAGAAGGAGAGATTTCTATATAAGGGTTACTTGAGAAAAATGAGGTCTGACGCTCTCTGATATTCCTCCATGTCACAAAATTTTCTGGATCTGAATATATCGAAACCGGTTCAGGATCAGGGTGGATTCTGGTGTGTCTTATGGTAGAGGCCATATTATCCTTTTGTGGAGTCGCGAGGTGAAATATTAACAACCAAGTGCTCGAGGCTTGTTCACCATTAAGTTTTAGAACTTACAATGCCATATCCACAGGGAAGATTTCTTCAAATTATGTCCTTGACAACGACGCCATTTTAGATGTTATCCCTCGAGATGTTCCAAGATGTTGTTGGAATGATGCCGAGGCACCCCAGGGGCCAAGACTTGTGATGAATTTTAAGGCCATATTTGTAAATATATATATTTTTAAATATTTGGGAAGTTTTTCCCTCCCTCTCTCTCTCTCTCTTTTGAAATTGTAGGAGCTCAAATAATTCTCAGTTCAAATGAAAAATGCTATCAACTATTAGAGGAATATATCTATGAGTGTTTCATACAACCAAGCTTAAAAATGAAATTAAATGGTGGATTAGAGGAAAGAACAAAATAAACATACATGGCACTACTCAGAATGAATCCTGTAGCCTATGGAAAAGGAATAACGTGATGAGAAATTAAGAATTCAACAACTATAACATATGTATATAAATAAATACAAATATGCTTCAAACAATTAACACCTTCACACACTCAAATACATGGAGGTACCATATGCAAATCATTTAAATTCACAAATAAGTGACAAGAAATGGTCATACATTCAGAGGAAAACACTTCTATATCATAACCAGACATCATACACTAACATTGAATATGAGCAATGACCTGCTGTTTGAGTTTTTATAGATCAGATGAGATACAAGATAATAAATGATGGGAGGAGATTCTTTACAAGAAAACATATACAACATAATGAATAATTACAAACTAAAACTTAAATGCAGGGGATGAATCTTCAGTTTCCTGCAGAATTTATCAATCGACTGTGCTCAAGGTGTCTTTTTGGTCAAAAAAATCTAGTTACAAGAAACTATTTAACTCCCCAATGTGTCGACCTTAAAAATGGGTGCCTTCATTGTATTTTATTTCTCTCTCTCATTCCCTAAAACCACTTCTTGAAACCAGTTCCAACTTCTTGGATATTGTTTACGACTTCTTGATTCTTGGGCGGTTTCTTTGCTGGTCAAAATTAATTACTTTTAGTTGCATGAATTCTATTATGCTAATATTGTGGGGTAGCTGGAAACTTGTAGACCAAAACATCTACTCGATATTTATCCATGAAGAGTCTCTACAATCATTTCTTCTACTGCTGGGCACTCAAAATAAAATTTGTAGAGGCGTGAGACTCAGTAGTCGTCGGATCAAATTTGACAAGTAATCTTAGTCATCGATCATAGGCACACCCATCAGAACTATCGAGGTCTGGTCTTCAAACATGGAATTCAATGACAAGAACCCCATAGACTATACTGTATTGGATCTATACCATTTATCGGTCCCATTCGAAAAGGTATGAGAGAATAGTTGGACCGTTGATCAGGAGTGGCCGAAACAAAATTTTGGATAAGGAAAATATTATCTTGTTGATGTCACCATGAACATATGACACCTTGTTGTTGCTCCTCGTTGGTGCTGATGTGGAAGAGGAGTCTAAAATGTGTCACTTGTATTTGATATTCTTTTGGGTACCTTTGGCAGTTTCCATGTGTCCATGTGGTAGCCTTTGATTAGCTCTGATAGTGCTTTGTTGGCAGGCCACATGTAACACATAATTGACGTCCTAGGGGCATGAATCAAATATGAATCGTCGATATATCTAATCATGATTGAGGGTGCGATGAGATCTGGGCTGTTGATCAGTCCCCCTTGAAATAGGTCTGAGATAAAATATAGACCGTCCATCGGGGGTTCCCCTTAGAGTGGTCTGGGTCTGGTCTTCCAACAAGACTCCGACAAGGGAACTCTAAGAGTGAATCTCAACTGTAGATATGGAACTGTGAAGAGAGGTATGATGGCGCACGAGAGCCATCGATCTAGCTTGACCAAGAGACCAATTTAGGCTAAGGAAAATACTATCATGTTGACATCAATTTCACACATGGATACTTTTCATTGGTCCACTCTAGAATTGAGGTGGCAGGCAGGTGTGAAACATGTCACCTATTTTTAGAATGATGACCTGTTTATCCAGTGGGTTTCTCATATCCACGTGGAATTCACTGATTTTTCCTCATAGTGCTCTGCAAGCACGCTGATATGACACTTGGATGGGAATATTTGATACCTGAGAGAATATTTAGACCATTGATCGACCCAACTTGAAAAAGGTTAGAATGGATCTGAACCGTTCTTTGGAGGTGCACATTAGAGTGGTCCAGGTATGCTCTTCCAAAATGAATTCGACGAGGGTAATCTGAGGCTAAATATTAGATGTTGATCTGGAGCTATGCTGGGAGGTCTGAAGACGCACATAAGCCTTCGATCTGGCTCGATTGGGAACCCAGAAATGACTAAGGCAAAGATAATCAGGCTGATGTAACCCTAGATACGTGGCGACCTTATACTAGTCCATGCTGATGTTGATGTGGTAGGGGAGTGTGACACATGTCACCCATATTTGGTGTGTTGAACCATGTATTTGGTGGGTTCCACTTGTCCACATGGAAGTCGCGGATTGGATATGAGAGTGCTTCGTTGGCGTGCTGACGCGACACCTGGCTGGAAAGATTTGATACCCGAGAGTAGATCTAGGTTGTTGATCGATCCCACTTGAAAAATGTCCGAGAGTAGATCGAGACCGTCTATCATGGGTGCCACATAAGAGTGGTCAATGTATTTTAATTCAACATGACTCCGATGAGGGAAATCTGAGGGAAAATATCAGCCATCTGTCTAGAGCTACCAGGGGAAGTGCGACGATGCATGAGAGCCATCAATCTTGTTCAACCAAGAACCTAAAACTGACTAAAGAAAATATCATTATGCTGATGTCACCCTAGACAAGTGGCATAATATCACTGGTCTGAGTTTTCATTGATGTGGCAGACAAGTAGTATAAGTGTCACCTAGTTTCGAGATATTGACCTATGCATGGGGCGGGTTCCACACGTCCATGTGGTAGGCACTAGTTGGCCCTGGTAGGCCATTTGTAATGATAATTTGGTGCTCTGGAGTCATGTATCGAATCCAAGACGTTGATCTCTTCGGACATGGTTGATGGCATGATGGAATCTAGAGCCTTCATCGAAGGTGCACCATCAGAGCGCTTGAGGCATGGTGGAATCTGGATTGTCCATCAAAGGTGCACCATCGGAGAGCTTGAGGCTTGGACCATCCATCGATCTTTAAGGTTCCAAAAAACCATTGATGCTACACTTTTAGGCCATTGTCTTGTGGTAATATCCCTAGCCAATAGACTTAGGCCCTCTTCACACATGACAAGCCCCTTTTGGACCTACGATAAGCACCCAAGGGATTAATTTTTTCCTTATGTGTACAAGGGCATGGATTTTCTTGTTGTTTTGTTTATTATGCCTTAGGAAAATTTGACTCTTGGTTTCTCAAGGGATATGAATGTTTCTTTTATACCACTAATTTGTCCAATCATAGCCCGACCACTTTAGTAAACCTTCATATCTTTGACAAGAACACATATAGTACTAACAATAAATATCTTTCCTTGATGGAGAAAATGTATGACATGAAAGACAGTGGATGAAAGAACCTTCATTGCGTAGAACCAAGTGTGATCCAAGAGAAAAGTATAATTGAGTGTGGCATCCACCACTTTGAATTCTACGGAGACAGTCTTTGCCATGAGCTCAATGGATAAAGAGGTGATAATTTCTTGGGGTTTGAAAAAATGTCCATCAAAATATTTTAAGATGGTTTGAGATGTAGTGAGTCGAGGAGAACCAATGGATTTCCAACATGACAAAGACAAAATGCAAGTGGTCGCTCCTTCTTCGACCACTGCATGAAATATGTTCTTGTTAAAACAACTAACTGTTATTTGCAATGCTAGTTGGTGTGAGAGACGTGACTCACTCTGTTCCATGTCAAAGGAAATAATGTTTCACTCCTAAGGGTTGATCCACCCTATGGATGATAATAAGGATTTCTGTTGTGAGGGACGACTCTACAATACATCGAGTGCTGTCATGGAACATGGCTCCTAGGATAGATCTTCCACTATACTATAGTGTTGATTTGCTCGGGCATTAAAATTATGGGTAGTCTATTGAAGTACCTCTTTTGGAGGGAGAATTGCAGGTTCGGAAGATGGTTTCTCTAATGTGAGGGGGTCATTAGATGATGAAATCAATGGAGGATCCTTAGATGAAGGTTTTCATTCGGGAGTGTCTTAGTTATTTTCTCTTGTGGATAGTTCCATAGTGGAGTTAACCATCATAATATTTGTAGTTGAGGACCCTACATTTCCCCCGGTTGGAGGTGCAGGAACGTATGTGACCATTTTTTGTTGTTGGGGGGAATGGATTGGTTAATACAATAGGTTGGGAAGGACATCCCCCTCGTTCGAGATATTGATGAACATCAACAAGGTGAGGGAAATTTCTGATAAAGTGGTCCTCCTTACACACCATACAAGGATATTTTACCTTTGTTTTGTTTTTTCCACCAACATTGGGGTCTTGGGTTTTTTGGTCTGTCTACTAAGAAGAACTTTTTTTCTTCTTATTGTTATTATTTTTCTTCTTCCTCCAGGTTGCTACAGGTTTTTGGGTGCAGTGGACTGCACTATGTTTACCTCATAGGTCTGAGAAGGGGTCAAAGTTGAGGTGGTTGCAGGTGCAAAAGAGGTGGTATTTCTAGCTATAATCAATTGACTAAGTTTCCCAGTCAACTAGCCAACTGTAGTGGAAGAGACATGACTGACCATACAATTGGCATGGGGTCTAGGTGTTGGTCAAGGAGTATCATTCGATGGTCGAGGAGAATGAGGAATACGGTCATAGAGTGTGCTGGACTATGAATAAATCAGGTCTAAGTGTTAAGAATGAAGAATATACTGCTACTCAGTTATGTCTCTGGACATGGAAACATCTTCAGCTATGGGAGGAAATAATGATTTTGTAAACCAATCAGCCAAGAGATGGTCGTGAATTAGGGATTTAATGAGTTTTCTTCATTGCCTCCACTCGTGAATGTGGTCTGAGATATGTGTGGCAATGTTATGACGTAATGAGGTTAGAATCTCTATCCCCATTTCATACCAGATGGGTAATTGGAAATGGGTTAAAAAGGCAATCTCTAAAGCATTGAAGTTGTTAAATGAGGTCATAGATAGTTCAATGAACCACTTTGAGGCTTTGGGAGTTAAGGTGCAAGGGAAAATAGGTAAACAAATGCTGTCATCCAACAAAGAGTTAGAGACACACCACAAATGATAAGTCGTGATGTGTGTGGTGGGATCTTCTCTTGTCTTGCCATTGAATTTCATAATGTTTGAATTTTTTTTTAATCGGACGACCAACGAAGTGGGATTGTGCATTGTGGGATCGTTTGTGAGTCTAAATAAGTTGGGTAATTCCAGAGTGGTAAAAAATGGCAACTAAGTGTTTGTGAAGAGATTTTGGTCTAAAGGTAAAGGCATGTTGAGACCAAAAGGAACATATGATCCTTCCATATACTGACTAGGGGTAGGAAAATAACCCCCTTGATAAGGATTTCCTATAGGTATATAACCACTTCCTTGGTAAGGGTTTCCCATTTGCATATAAGCACCCACCATGTTGAGGATTATTTAGGGGATTGGTGCCCCCATTCAAAGGAACATTTACAAGGATGTTCCATGGAAAAGGTAAGTTATCGGGAGCATTATTGGTCCTGGACAGTGGGGGGTTTCTTGTAACAAGAGAATTACCGCTTCCTAGGAAGGGAGGGATTCCATGGGTATTGTTTCCCCCATCATTGGGAGTAATTCAAGGGACATTGCTTCCCCTAGGTAAAGGAGGTATTCTAGGGGTATTGTTTCCTCCAACGTTGGGGGTACCCCAAGGGATATTGTTTCCCCTAGGGGAAGGAGGTATTCCAGGGGTATTTCTGCCTCCAGTGTTGGGATTACCCCAAGGGAAATTGCTGGCCCCCGAGAAGGGAGTACCCCAATGAACATTAATGCCCTTAGGAAAGATATTTCTACCAAGTTGAATAACACTATTCCACTATTCCAATTCCAACCAAATGGGAAACCAATACTCAATGTATTTGGCCCGTCGGTGGGTTACCATAAGAGAAGATAAAACCACTCCCCAAATTAGCTGGAAATATTTGTCCTATGTTGGATTGTGAACTAAAGGTAGGGATTTGATGAGAACTAGGTTAGTTATTTGATGAAACTGGATGGACTATGGGTTGGCTCCATAGAGAAAATGGTGTTTGAGGTGGTGTACCAAGTGGATTTCCTCCTCCAGTGCTTGATAATATAGGTGGGGTTCCAACGCAACCCACTGATGACACATGTAGGTTTCCTACTCCACTAAGTGGTGATGTATGTAGATTCCCAGTTTCACTAGTTGATGGGATAAGCGAACTTACTGGGATACTGCTTGGCGTGGTAGACATCATGGGGGAAAATTTGGAGCACTAGAGGCAACGTTGCCACTCGACATGGGTGAATGTAAAGTTGAAAAAGATTCACTATTATACTAATATTGTTTCCCTAAGAGTTGGTGGAAAGAATTGGGTAGAGAAGAGGTGGAAGGAGGGTTAATATGTCCTTAGCTTATGGATATGTCTCCAGTTGGATCGTCTCCTATTACGAGATATTCCACATCACTAGTATTGGTGTCTTCAAGTGTTGAAATCATTTTTGGTTTGAAAAATGGTCAGAGGTATTCGTAGTCGGGTATGGATTCCCCAACGATAGTTTGAGAACGACAAAAATAAATATTTAGGAAAAATAGTGGAGGACCTTCTAACTCAGGTTGAGGATGAGGACGAGTGATTGGTCATCGAACAACTAGTCATTCATCTTGGTGGGATATTTCCAGGCTAAACCCAACGATTCTTCTAGAACGATGGCAGGGTAAGTCAGCCATGAAGTATAAGACAACACATTAAATATATAAACAAAAATACTATGGCCACCGATGAAATCAATACACAGAGCACACACCTAGCCAAATCAAAGATATCAAGCAAGAAAACCAATGGGTTTAAGGGTCTTTTGAAGATGATATTTTGTTAAGGTCCTAACCCGCACATAGGTAGATCAATGTATTCAGATGTAATAAAGGTCAATATTAATAAGGCCTTTCAATAAAATAGAATAAGGTGGATGTAAAAAGACCTAATAGAAGCTTCCTCTTCTAGAAGGATCTTCCTCTAGATGCTTCTCTTAATAGACATATTTAGTATAAATAGGGGTCGAGGGTATGAGAACCCTAGCTTGGAGATTATTGTAACAGAGCACTGCTCGATTGGAGGTTGCCCCCTCGAAGAGGCCTGTGAACATTGCTTTCTGAATCAAAGTGCTACTTCTATTGCTATTGTTATATCATTTATGTGTATTGTGAAGATTATGCTGGATATTTCACTGTTATTCTGCCATTTCTAGCATTTTATTTCTGTTCTGCATATTTTATATATCTGGTACCTTGCAAGTGGTATCAGAGCACTTTCCTTGGCATAAATTGTGGGTATTTTTTTTCCAGGGTAGAGACATATTCCAGTGTCTTTAAGCCACATAGATCTGTCGTTACGCGCATAAACCCGCGGTTGAGGGATTCATACACGCAGGAA
>SNQJ01S0051121.1:46360-66516 GCA_010110895.2 Picea sitchensis
AAGGCGGATGTAAGAAGACCTAATAGAAGATTTCGCTTCTAGAAGGATCTTCCTCTAGATGCTTCTCTTAATAGACATATTTAGTATAAATAAGGGTCGAGGGTATGAGAACCCTAGCTTGGAGATTATTGTAACAGAGCGCTTCTCGATTGGAGGTTTCCCCCTCGAAGAGGCCTGTGAACATTGCTTCCTGAATCAAAGTGCTACTTCTATTGCTATTTTTATATAATTTCTGTGTATTGTGAAGATTATGCTGGATATTTTACTGTTATTCTGCCATTTCTAGCATTTTATTTTTGTTCTGCATATTTTATATATCTGGTACCTTGCATATTTCAAGCCGTCAACAAAGAATCTATGAGAAGAAGTTACGATAAGCATCACAGAACATCTCCCCAAGGTGCAAGTAAGAGCTCGTGGGAAAATACCCTCCCTGGTTCGTTGAAACAAATATTCAACATTTGACTTAGGTACCATAAGGATTCCCCTTTTCCAGTCACCTACGTAGGTACCTAGGACAAGCCAGTAAGGTTACCACTTCACAAAAATATGGCCGGGAGGAACAATTGTTAGTCAAGACTATCTTGTGGGCAGGGAACACCAGGTCAAGTCTTGACACCCAAAATTTCAATAACGTTGGAGTTACTGTAGGGACGTCTGCGTCTAAAACTTCCCAATACACAAAATAGTCCCACCAAGAAAATGGAAAGAGGATACCTACACCACTTACTTAGCTTGACCTAGTGCTTAAATAGAGTGTGAGGTGAGATTTCTCAGAACTAGTTTTGTTACTAATGGATTTTGTCTCATTAATGGTCGTAGTTTCATTTATGGCTTTGGAGAATTAACTCTGCAAACCTATTCCAAGGACCTATATTCTAAGCTATTGTTGGTTTGCTATTCCATGGCCCTAGATGCTAAGATAATGTTCTAATTGCTTTTAATTTCACTTGATTTTAAATGGTTTTTGTTTACTCGAAGGGAACATAATGAAACTTGATGGTGTTTTGACTCAAGACCAATCCCAAAAGAAATCTATATACACAAATGAAAAATTTTCTTTCGATGAAGAGCTACTTAAGCGAAAGGAAGAGAGTTTCCTCTTTTTCAATAAAATACATGTACCAATATGAACCAAAGTTCTTAATGAAGTGGAAATTTTTTCTTTTGAAATGATTTCAACAATACAACTTTCAATTCCACTATTGAAACAAAGACTCTTAGCCGAATTATGCTCAAAATGTAATGTAAAACTCTTTAAAAGAAACATTTTCTGTGTTTTTTTTGTAAAGATTATGCCAATCTAAAGAAAAACTATACCTTTTGCATTAAACAAATAAAAAAGATGGGCAACAATAGATCAAAAATATTATAAACAATATGAAATGATGCATTTCAAATGGAGTAAAAATTCAAAGAAGACTTGAAAATGAGATTGCAAATCAAGAGAGTTTGCTTTATTTAAACAATGAAAACAAATCTTGAAGGAAAAGCTAGAATATTTTTTAAAGGAAAATGGACTCTCTTATAGGGGTACCACTAGCACTAAGCATTCAAGGGAATGTGGTTAATGAATTCAAACTGTACCCACAAAAACAATAATTTCTTTGAATCAATCAAACAAATGGAAGACAAAGGAAAAAATAATTTCAAATGACTTGAAAAGAGGTTGGAGCAATGACTGCTAGAACAGATCTAGGAAGGATCTGTAAGGCTATAAGAAAAAAATAGGGAATAGATCTGGGATAGATTTGAAGGATGTCCCTTTAGGAAAAGACATTTTTCACTTCCTGGTTGCACCTTGTCAGTTAGGACAGAGTGATCGGTCGGACGTTATACAGGGAGAGACCCGTGACCACAAGCACTTGTTGCACTGTTCAATTTGGTTTTTGGGAAGTAGCGTGCTAGAATGGACCAACCAACGACCATAATTGGCATGGTTTCTTTGTATTAATAGCAAATCCGTGACCACGACCGTATAGGTGAAAAAATCAATAGATCTAAAGCAGATCTATCAGATCTAAGGATGGAAAAGTTCAAACAGGCTCGAAAAATACTTATTGGAAGAACGAAAATGAAAAATGGGGCTTGAACATGCAAGGATATTGAAGAAATAAATTTAAATAAATTGAGGAAGAAACTAAATAAGCAATGATGACTTCCCTAGTGGAGTTGCCAATCTGTTGTAGGATAATTGTACCTTGCAAGAATTACCTCCCTTAGGCTCTTACTATACCTAATAAAAAAATAGAGATACAACCCATAGACCATCCTAGATATGAATCATACATGAATATATCTATGAGATAAAAAGATAAGAAACTTACTTAATAATTCAATGGTTTTCCCTGCACCCTCCTGGGTTGTTCTCTCTTTTGAAGATGTCCTTCATGTTCACGAATGGATATCTGCACACAAAGACACACAAATGAATACCTCTCACAAGATAAAATGTAACATATATGGATTAATAACATATCTAATAATATGACATGAAGGAATGAAAATATTAATTCTCTATGAATATCATAACAATCATATATAATCAATAGAGGGGAAAGTCATGTGGATATTCTATTAATAGAATTAAAGGTTTACATCTTACAATCAATAGGCTTGATGAAGCTCTTCCCAATATCCTTGCCCAAGCTCTGTGATCAATTCGAAAATATAATGTTACTCTATATTTTCCTCCCCTTTCCCCATGAGAGACCCCCAATATATAGGATGATAGAGACAAGACGGTGGAGAAATCGAGACACTCAAGATAACAAGCTTCTCAATGTCATATTACATGAAATTCGAGCCTTGATCATATCTCCTTGTAACAAATCCTAATTAGGGAGTAACATACCCAGTCATACCTTGCATTCTTGTAGTGCACGACCGATCACAACTTGAAAGAGAGAAAGTGGTGACCATCAACGTTTGGTGACAAGTTGTAAAGGGACAATCTGTGACCAAGAAATAATCGAGTTGGTCGATGGTAATTGTTATCCCTCGAGATGTACTAGGATGTTGTTGGAACGATGTCGAGGCACCCCAAGGGCCAAGACTTATGATGAATCTTAAGGCCATATTTGTAATAAAAAAAACCGTGAAATATTTGAGAAGGTTTTCCCTCTCTCTTTCTTTTGAAATTATAGGACCTCAAACAATTTTAAGTTCAAATGAAAATTGATATCAACTATCACACACACACACACACACACACACACACACACACACATACGAGTGTTTCATAAATCCAAGCTTAAAAGGGAGATGAAATGGTGGATTATAAGAAATAACAAAATAAACATATAGGGAAATGCTCAGAATGAATATTGTAGCCTATGGAAAGGGAATAATGTGTTGAGGAATTAAGAATTCAAAAAATCTAATCGATGTATACAGATCAATAAAAATATGCTTCAAATACATGGAGGTACCCTCTGCATATCATTTAAATGCACAAAGAAATGACAAGAAATTTTCATACACTCAGAGGAAATCAGTTCTATATCATAACCATACATCATACAGTAACAATGAATATGAGGAATGAATTTTTTTTTAGAGTTTTTATAAATCAGATCTGATACAAGAAAATAAAAAATGGGAGGAGATGATTTATAAGAACACATATACAACATAATGAATAATTACAGACAAAAAATTAAACACAGGGGACGAATCTCTAGTTTCCTGTTGCATTTATCAACTAACTTTTCTCAAGGTATCTCTGTTTTCGAACAACTCTGGTTACAAGAAACTATTTAACTCCCCAAAGTGTCAACCTTAACAATGGGTGCCTTCATTATATTTTATTTCTCTTGCTCATGCCATAAAACCACTTCTTGAAACTAGTTCCGGCTTCTTGGATAATCTTTATGGCTTCTTGATTCTTGGGAGGTTTCTCCTCTGGTCAAAATTAATTAATTTTGCCTACATGAATTCTGTTATGCTGAGATCGTGGGGTATATTGAAACTTGTAGGCCAAACAATCCACTCGAGCTCTATCCTTGAAGAGTCTATGTAATCATTTCTTCTATTTTTGGGCGGTCAAAATCAGATCTTCATAGGAGTATATTCAACATCCGTCAGATCAAATTCGATGAGTAATCTTAGCCATTGATCAGAGGCACAATTTTTAGATCTATTGGGGTCTGGGATTCAAACAAGGGGTTTGATGACAAGAACCTTGCAGATTATACCGGATTGTATATGGATCATTGACCGGTCCCATTTGAAAAGGTCTGAGAGAAGATTTGAACTTGATCGGAAATGACCGAAACTAAAGTTTGTATAAGGATAATATTATCTTGCTGATGCTAGCATAGACACATGACACCTTTCTATTGGTCCTATCTGGCATTGATGTGGCAAAGGAGAATGACATGTGTTACCCAAATTTGATATTCTTTTGGGTACCTTTGGTGGGTTCCACGTGTCCACGTGGAAGCCTCTGATTATCTCTGACAGTGATTTGCTGACAAGCCATGTGTAACATTGAATCGTCTCCTTAGGGGTATGAATCGAGTCTAAACTGCCAATATCTCTAAGCATGATTTAGGACGCAATGAGATCTGGGCCGTTGATCGGTCCCCCTTGAAAGAGGTCCGAGAGAAAATCTGGTCTGTCCATCGATGATACCCCTCAAAGTGGTCTGGGTATGGTATTCTAACATGACTCTAACGAGGGAACTCCAAGAGAAAATATTAACTGTATATATCGAGCTATGAAGAGAGGTTTGACAATGAATAAGATCCGTCGATATAGCTTGACTAAGAGCCCACAATTGGCTAAGGAAAATACTGTCATGCTAACATCATTTTCACACATGGTGGATTTTCATTGGTCCACTCTGGCACTAAGGTGGAAGGAAGGTGTGACACATGTCACCCATTTTTAGAATGTTGATCTATTTATCCGATGGGTTTCCCACGTCCACATGGTAGTCATCAATTTTTCCTAACAATGCTCTATAAGCATGCTGATACGATACTTGGATGGGAAGCTTTTATACCATAGAGCATATCTAGACCGTTGATCGACCCCACTTGAAAAAGGTCAGAATGGATCTAAACCATCCTTTGGAGGTGCACATCATAGTGATTAGGGTGTGCTCTTCCAAAATGACTCCGACGAGGGGGCTCTAAGAGTAAATCTCAACCATTGATTTGGAGTTGTGCAGAGAGGTACAAAAACGCATGGGAGCCATCGATCTGGCTCAACCAAGAACCAAAAAATGACTAAGGAAAATATGGTTAGGCTGATGTCACCTTGGATACGTGGAAATATTATACTGATCCATGCTAATGCTGATGTGGTAGGGGAGTGTGACACGTGTCATCCATTTTTGGTGTGTTGACTTGTGTATCTGGCAGTTTCAACTTGTCCACGTGGAAGTCTCTGATTGGCTCTGATAGTTCTTCATTGGTGTGATGATGCAACAACTGACTAGGAAGCTTTGATACCTGAGAGTAGATCTAGAATGTTGACTGGTCCCACTTGAAAAAGGTCCGAGGGAAGATTAGGACTGTCCATCATGGGTGTGCAATCAGAGTGGTTAGGGTATGGGTATTAAACATGACTATGATGAATGAACTCTGAGGGAAAATATCAACCATCGATCTAGAGCCACCAGGGGAAGTTCGACGATGCACAAGATTCGTCGATCTGGATCGACCAAGAACCCAAAATCAACAAAGGAAAATATCATTACATTGACGTCACCATGGACATGTGACATATTCTCATTGGTTCAAGTTGGTGCTGATGTGGCAGATAGGTAGGACATGTGTCACCCAATTTTGAGATATTGACCTATGCATGGGGTGGGTTCCACACGTCCATGTGGCAGCTGCTGGTTGGCCCTAACAGTGCTTTGCTGGTAGGCCACGTGTAATGTTGAGTTGATGCACTTGGGTCATGGATCGAATCAGGGTCATTGATTTCTTGGGACACGTTTGATGGCGCAATGTAATATGGATTGTCCATCAAAGGTGTACCATCATAGTGCTCAAATATTTGATCCAAAATTGAATTTGATGAAAGGACAATATCGATTGTTGATTTGAACGCAGGTGCGCGATGAGATCTGAGTCATCGATCTTTCAGGGTTTGAAAAAAATCTGATACTGTGATTTTAGGCTGTATTATTGTGGTAAAATCCCTAATCAATAGATTCATGCCCTCTTCGTGCACAACAAGCCCCTTTTGGACCTCCGATAAGCACATGAGGGATTAATTTTTTCCTTATGCGTACAAGGGCATATATTTTCTTGTTGTTTCTTCATTATGCCTTAGGAAAATTTGACTCTTGACTTCTCAAGGGCTATGAATGTTTCCTTTCTACCACTAATTTGTCCAATTACTACTCGACCACTTCAACAAACCTTCATATCTTTGATAGGAAAACATATATTACTAACATTTGGCTCCAACGGGGATAACATACCCCTGCGTTCTGCTGAGAACTATAGCCCAAGTGCCTTCTTATATAGGGATACATAGTCTGCCCGGAAATATACATCTTCTTGAAACCTGAAAATTGATTTGATATGTGACACAAAAATTCTCAACAACTTATAACGTTAGAAATTTACCTACTTGTTGAAGTAACATATAGTGAATGAAGTAAAATTAAAACAAACTCCACAAACTAAAAGCAAATTCCATACTACACCCTCCTACTCTAATAAGTCCAACTACTTTGATTAAGTAAAATGATACTTCCAATGATACCAAGCAATATTTTTACTTCTTGGATGAATTCCTTGTATGCACTTTTGCACAATAAGAACAAGCAAAAGTGGAGACTGCAACAGCTTATGAATTTCATACTCATGATACAAGAACATAAGATTCATATAACCTGAGTCATATGAGACCATGTATATTGTATATTTCAACCAGAATGCAACTGAGTCATAAACAATATAAGGGATGACATATTGCTCAACAAAATTTGAGGCTTCTTCTTTGTGATTGATTTGAATGATCTGCTCTTGAATACCATTTGATATCTCTACTTGTAATTCTGATGAAGAAAAAGGAGGAAGTACAAAAGCTTCATCACATGTTAAAAATTCAACTGATTCTTGTTCACAATGATCAAGATATGTACCTTCAAGAACAAATGAAAATAATTCGCCAATCTGAAACTGTTCATCAGAACCCTCATAGATCGCATAGATAGGTGCACTAATAATTGTTTTTGAGAAATCCACTTTAGATATGTGTTCTTCAATAACAAGCTCTGATTTTGTGTCATGATGGTCAAATATGGACATATTTCTGCTTGAATGATGCTGCAAAACTCCACACATCTTCTTCAACTTTGTATTCATAAAAAATAGGATCTGTGTTGTAGAATCCAATATGAACAGATTCCTCATGAACCAACAATTGAGGAGAAAATGGATCATAAAAAACAAGGGGTAACACATTATCAATAATGTCATTGTGAAATAGATTTACAAAATTTTCAGCAACACAATCTTGATTTTGATCAACATGTATGAAAGAAAACATGGTCCTTTCTTGAAAATCCTCATGAATATATTCATAAATGACATCCCTTTTAAACTCAAATTCATAAAATCCTTCCTCTTCTTCACAACAGTAGAATACATCCTTTCTACGTTCTATAAATGATTCAAGTTCTTCATTGCAACAATGTTGAAAAGGAAAATCATAATATGGAAATTCAGAAATCTTCTCTGGATATTCTTGAAAATGTAAACATTCATCAACACATACCGGATTTATTGAAACAATGGTAGGTATTTGCAACTCATGACCATCCTTAAAAGAATAAATCTCCATTTGAAAATAATTTTTACTAATATATTGCAAGGAAGAACGAAGTATTGTATCCTCTTGTAGATTCTCTGAAACATCTGTGCAATCACTCTCCAGTGACACCTCTTCATTTGGATCTGCCATGCCATATTCATTTTCACTTCTATAGTAAGATTCCCTTTCAAAACATTGTTCATATTCATCATCTGTGATCTCCCCTTCATGTTCATTATCATATGAAGAGTCTTCTATATCCTCTAAAATGGATTAAAAACCTTCATTGCAACAACTTCCAAGAGGAAGATCAATGGGATACCTCTTTTTGTAATGAGATTGAAACATCATATGAAAATATTTTAGCAAATCTATACAAGAAATAGGAAAGGATATGTACCATTGACGAGCGTCTTTATCTAAGGAGAGCATGGATATTTTCTTGAGTACATCTTCGTGACAAATACTCATTTGATGCATACAATAATGGAATTCTACAAAATTATGAGTCAGATTATCATCATCAACTTCTCAGAATCTAAGAAGATAGTCTTCCCAAAATCTTATACCAGGCACAAGATTAGGAAATCTAGGTATATTTGAAAAATCAAGTGGAACAAACCTTGCAGTCAGTATATCGACATTTGATCTTTTCATTAAAACACAGTCGAGTCTCTAGTGGGATCATAGTGAATAAGGGAGTAATAGGATTTTCAAGAAAGTTAGAAGGGAATAGCCTACTTCTTAACAAGGTTCTAAAGAAGAATTCAAGAGCAATATAAAAGGTTCTAGGGGGGAAATTTGAAGCAGAAAACTCATTTTCAGGTATATCAGTCAAATCTACAGATTCAAATTTTGATGATCAATAGAAGGATAGATTTCTAGATAAGGGTTACTTGAGAAAAAGGAGCTCGGATCCTCTCTAATATTCCTCTAGGTCACAAACTTTTCTAGATCTAAATATATCAGAACCCGATCAATATCAGGGTGGTTTCTGGTGTGTCTTCTGGTAGAGGCCATATTATCCTTCTGTGGAGTCACCAACTGAAATATTAACAACCAAGTGCTTGAGGGATGTTCACCATCAAGTTTCAGAACATACAATGTCATATCCCAAAGGAATATTTCTTCAACTTATGTCCCCAATGATGATGCCATTTTGGATGTTATCCCTTGAGATGTTTCAAACTATAGTTGGAATGATGCTGAGGCACCCCAGGGGCCAAGACTTGTGATGAATCTTAAGACCATATTTGTAAATAAAAAAATTGTGAAATATTTGAGAAAATTTTCCCTCTCTCTCTCTTTCTTTTGAAATTATAAGACCTCAAACAATTCTTATAGATCAATAAAAATATGATTCAAATAGTTAACACCTTCACACACTCAAATATATGCAGGTACCCTCTCCATATGATTTGAATTCACAAATAAATGACATGAAATGGTCATACATTCAGAGGAAAACACTTCTATATCATAACCATACATCATACAATAACACTAAATATGAGGCATGACCTGCTGTCTGAGTTTTTATAAATCAAATCATATACAAGAAAAACAAGAATGGGAGGATATTATTTACAAGAGCACATATACAACAAAATGATGAATTACAAACTAAAACTCAAACGTAGGGGATGAATCTTCGATTTCCTGCTGCATTTATCAACTGACTGTGCTCAAGGTATCTTTGTGTTCGAACAAATATTTTTACAAGAAACTATTTAACTCCCCAAGGTGTCAACCTTAACAATGAGTGCCTTCATTTTCTTTTATTTCTCTTTCTCATGACTTAAAACCACTTATTGAAACCATTTCCGACTTCTTGGATATTCTTTATGACTTCTTGATTCTTGGGTGGTTGAATCTTCTCTGGTCAAAATTAATTACTTTTACCTGCATGAATTCTATTATGCTGATATCGTGGGGCAACTGGAAATTGACATGTACCTATGAGGGATGAGATAAGAACATAATCCTCATCATTTGATTCATCTTCCTTTGTAACCTTCTTGGGAGGCTCATCATCTTCAACTGTTTGAGGTTGATGCCTCTTACTTCCTTTATTATTCTTATTTTCCATAATGAGGGGGAAATCACTAATGAAGTGTCCCAATTCCTGACAACAATAACATTTGATCTTTGAGTTGTTTCTTTGACCCATATTAAAATTATTATGTAAAGAATGATCCTTCTCGTTCTTTCCTTTCCTGGTGTGGGCAGCTAGGGCTTGATATTCATCTTCCATCTTTTCTTCTCTTGCAGTTGTCCTAGATTCTTCCTGGTTACAATCTTCCCAAAGCCTATTGAACTTGGGAATCTTCTTTCTTGAACAAATTCCTTGGATTAATGCATCCCATGACTTTGGGAGTCCATTCAAGGTAGTCATCACCATCTCTTTGTTAGGGACCTAACCCCTCACGTAGGTAGAATAATATATTTCGATGTAATAAAGGTAGATATTAATAAGGCCTAGAAATAAGGAAGAATAAGTCAAATGTAAGAAGACCTAATAGAATCTTCCACTTCTAGAAGGATCTTTCTCTAGATTGTTCGTTTGGATAGACATATTTAGTATAAATAGGAGTAGAGGGTATAAACAGTTTTTTCTTGGATATTATTGTAATAGAGATCTTCCTTGATGGAGGTTGCCCCCTCGAAGAGGTAAGTGAACATTTCTCTCAGTAATCAAAGTGCTCTTTTTGGTGTTATTCTGGTATTATTTTGGTGTTGTTTTGGTTATATCATTATTATCTGTCATTTCTAGCTAAGTATTTATGTTCTGCATACTATTTTATATATGGAATATTACAAGTGGTCTCAGAGCATCTTCCTTGGTAGAAAATTGTGGGTTAAGTTTTTTCCAGGGTAGAGACGTATTCCAACGTATTTAAGCTACAAAGATCTGTCATTACACACATAAATCTGTGGTTGGGGATTCATACACGTAGGAAATACAAGTGATACTTAAGAGCACACATGTTGGCCACCCTTGTAACCCCTGTTGGTACCCCTTCGAGTGGTAGCGCATCAGACAACACATGTATACAGATCATCCTAGATCTCTTGAAGCCCTCCATAGATAAACTGATCGACCACCTGACTGCTATAGTGCCATTGGGAAAAACACTTGGGAAGATACTCTCTAGTACCTGGGTAGTCGGGTAGTACGGCTAAGGGCACGGTCTAGCCTCCTTAGTTGGTGCCTTGAGATATTGGTCCGAGTACTATTGTTGGACCCCAAACGTATATCAGAGAGATATAACACAGGGAAAACCCTTGTCTGTAGAATCCTTGAACACCTCAACCCTTGGGATGGAAACAAAAACAGAACATATAAGATCTATTTCCACACAACTGTGTCTTCTGCATTCGGGTTGGGAAATTACTACACATTTCTTCTTGTTAAGCATTTCAACATTTCTTCACTGCAGTATTCTTCAGATCGGAGTATAACTCCACAGGAGTTAAAAAAAAAGTTTGGATCCAGTTGGCACCATTATTTGAGACCTATCCCATTGGATTCCTCTCTTCTCCCTTATCGCAGTCATACATATCATTTTTCAACATTTTTTTTTTCTTGTGGACCCGACCCTCTTCCAACACCCTTATTTGGGATTTACCCCACTGGATTCCACTTGTTGTCCTGATCATTGTGATACACTTCACCCATAACCTATTTTCTATGTGGTCCCACCCGCCCCTTTTTGTGTTCCCTCTTCATCATGGCCCACACCCGTAGCTAAGACTTGGAATCTTGCTTCAATGCCTTGCACTCTAATTTCACAGAAATCCAACATGAAGTGCGAAAACTTAGTGCCAATGTATCCACTGTCAATAAAAACATGCATTCCTCCATCAACGCCAAAATAGAGGACCTCAAACAAGACCTTACTACCCAGATTGAATCCTTCACTATGATGATTTGCTCCAAGCTACATATCTCTGCAGATCTTCCCTCATCTGAATCACCTTTGAAAACCGAAGGTGAAACTTCCTCTCATTCCCATAATTTTCAGCCCCATCACTTTCAGTGTGACCTGCGCCTTTCGCGTGTGGATGTGAACAAATTTTATGGCTCGGATCCCACTATCTTGGTAACTCAAATGGAACATTATTTCTCTTTGTATGGCATTATATATGAGTTGGCCAAACTCTGATATGGTGTTCTCCATCTAGATCAAGAACGTTGGCAATGGTGGCAATGGAGAAAAAATGCCCGCCAAGGGTATGTGGCTTGGACACACTTTGTGGCAGAGATTTATGAATACTTTGACACTGACACCAACCATTTAGGCTGTTTTACAAAGTTGAAACAATCTAGCACAATGGAAGACTTTATAGCCACTTTTGAGCAATTAGATTTCCGTATAGAGGGCATGTTTGATGCATTTTTTCTGAGAATGGTTTATCAGTGGCCTCAAGGATGAGATTCGTGCCCATGTACTCATGGCCTGGCCTCATAGTTGGGTGGATTTTACTAAAATATATAAGGAAGAAAAACACGTTGTCTCTTCTCAAACCTGAAAACCCTCCTTTATTCCTCGCACTAAAACAATCACTCCCACTCCTCCTTCTACTCCACTAAATATCCATAAATTGACCAGGATAGAAATGGATGAACACCGAATCAAAGGAATTTGTTATAATTGTGATGAAAAATATTTTCCTGGGCACAAGTGTAAAGAAAAAAACATTTTTATGGCCATCTCGAAGGATGTTTCAAAAGATGATGTTGAGGCTCCCCTTGTGGCCATGTCACCTGAACCCACTGACATGAACCCTCCCTCAGACCCTTCTGAAGTAGAACCAATCGTTTCCCTAAATTCTCTCACTGGCTTCTCTACTCCCCAAACCCTCAAGCTAATTGGTTACATTAAGCATAGGAAGGTCATCATTCTTGTTGATAGTGGAAGCACCCATAATTTTATTCATCACTGCATTTCCCAAGAAAATAATTTCTATATCCGTGCCATCAATAATTTTCAAATCATGATTTCCAATGGTTGGTCCATGAAATGTGGAGGGTGTTGTGAAAATGTGCATCTCCAAATTGATCAGTACCACATGAAATCTCATATGTTTGATATCAACATGGGTAGTTGTGACATTGTGTTGGGTGAAGAATGGATAAGGAATTTGGGTCCCATTCTCATGGATTTTAAGGAATTAACCATGTAATTCGACCAGGAGGGCCAACAATATAATTTCCAAGGCATCACTGTCGGTTCCTCGGATATCATCAGTTCCCATCACATGGAAAAGCTGCTAAAAAAAGGTCATTCTGGCATTATTGCACAACTCCATGACATTCAAGCCACTGAGACACCCTCTATGCCACATGACCTCCAATCCATCCTCTCTAAACATAAAGTGGTTTTTCCCACTCCCCAGGGACTCCATCCTTCCCATGGTGTTCATGATCATTCCATTCCCCTTGCCACTGAAAGCCTTCCTCCCAATATCCGTCCCTATTGTCATCCCTTTTACCAAAAAAAAGAAATTGAGAAAATTGTTTAAGAATTTCTCAACGCAGTTGTTATCGGCCCTAGTATGAGCCCCTACTCTTCTCCTGTGATCATGGTCCTTAATAAAGAAGGTTCTTGGTGCATGTGTCTTGACTTCCGCGCCCTCAAAAAGCTCACCATTAAAGACAAATTTCTCATTCCTGTCATTCATGACCTCTTGGATGAATTGAGTGGCTCCCATTTCCTTACTAAACTTGATCTTCATTATGGCTACCACCAGATACGTATGAACGAGCAGACATTCATAAGACTGTATTTCGAACTCATGCGAGCCACTATGAGTTTTTGGTCATGCCCTTTGGCTTATGTAATGCTCCCTTCACTTTCCAAAGCCTCATGAATCATGTCTTCTGTCATTTTCTCCATCATTTTGTCTTAGTTTTCTTTGATGATATCCTCATCTATAGTAAAACCTAGACAACCCATCTTGCTCATGTGGATCAAGTTCTCCATCTACTCTCTCAACACCAACTTTTCCTCAAACAATCTAAATGTACTTTTGGTGCCTCAGAAATAGAGTACTTGGTTCATCTTGTTGGAAAGGCTGATGTTAGGGTGGATCCTACAAATATTGAATCTATGCAATATTGGCCTCACCCAAATACTCTTAAAATCTTGCGTGGATTTCTAGGTTTAATAGGTTATTATCGCAAGTTTGTTAAGAATTATGGAAAGATTGCGACACCTCTCACTGCTCCCATTAAAAAAAATTCTTTCACTTGGACTCCAACAAATGCTCAGGATTTTCAAACCTTGAATATGGTCAAGTGCACCACTCCAGTCCTGGCCCTTCCTGATTTGACAAAGACCTTTGTCCTGGAATGTGATGCTTCCAGGAAAGGAATTGGATCAGTCCTTATGCAAGAGGGTCATACTTTTGTCTTTACGAGCAAACATTTGTTAGAGCGACTTTTGGGAAAATCAATATGTGAAAAAGAAATGTTGGCTATTCTGCATGTCGTGGATCTTTGGCACACTTATCTATTGGGGCAATGCTTCCAAATTAAGACATATCATCAAAGCCTCAAGTATTTTATGGAACAACACATTTCCTCCCTAGAGCAACAAAAATGGGTGACTAAGATCTTTGGATATGATTATGAGATTATTTACAACAAAGGAAAAGACAACGTGGTTGCTGATGCACTTTCCAGAAAATATGAAGATGAAGGGTCCTTTTTTTCTGTCTCCTTCATTGTACAAGATTGGCTCCAAGTTGTTCACTAGGAATGGTTCCACGATCCCAAACGTTCGCATCTAATACAACAATTACATGCCAATTCTCCATTTTCCCCAGGGTACTCTTGGATCAATGATGAGCTTCGATACAAAGGCCATTTGTATTTAAGTAAACAGTCAAAAATTAAATCCATGGTACTTTCTGAGCTTCATGCTACACCCACCGCTAGGCACTCAGGGTTTACCAAAACCTATGATCGGGTCAAATGTTCTTTTTTCTGGGATGGTATGAAACAAGATGTTAGCACATTTGTGGCCGAATGTGATGTTTGTCAATGCAACAAGGGAGAAACAACCAAATATCCTAGCACACTACAACCGCTTCCGATTCCACATCATATTTGGGGGGATATCTCTATGGATTTTATTTTAGTCTTACCTAAATCGAGAAATAAATCAGTCATCATGGTGGTAGTTGATCGTCTTTCCAAGTATGCTCATTTATGTCCTCTTCAACACCCATTTACAACCTTCACTGTGGATCAACTTTTCATGGATAAGGTCTTCAAGCTTCATGGCATGCCTCATTCTATTATTTCTGATCGCGACCCAACTTTCACCAACAATTTTGGGCAAGAACTGTTCAAGCTACAAGGCACCCAATTGCATCTCATCACAACTTATCATCCCCAGACTGATGGTAAAAATGAATTTGTCAACAAGTGTTTGGAAACATATTTGAGGTGTTTTGCATCGGAAAGGAAAAATCAATGGGCTCAACGATTACCACTAGCTGAATGGTGGTACAACACTTATTACTATAAAGCTACCCACATGACTCCTTTTGAAGCGGTATATGGACAAAATCCACCTTAAGTTCTCTCATACTTTCCAGGTGTCTCGAAGGTCCAGGAGGTTGACCAAATGATTACATTTCAAGAGGCTATTCTCCATACCCTCAAACAGAATTTGGTCATGGCCTAGAATCACATGAAGCAACAAGAAGATCAAGTTCGCTCTGAATGTCAATTTACAGAAGGAGATTAGGTGTTTCTTCGACTGCAACCTTACACGCAAAATTCCCTCAAGGATGACCACTGTCAGAAACTGGTGCCCAAATTTTACGGTCCTTATACCATTCTCAAGCGTGTGGGACATGTGTCCTATCAATTATGTTTTCCCATTCATTCTAAGATCCATCCTATTTTTCATGTCTCCTACTTAAATAAGGTGATTGGAACTAAGTGCCAAACTCAAACCAACCTTCCCGAGTTGGATGAAGAAGGCTCCATTTAGCTACAACCACAAGAAGTTTTGTACCAACGTGAGTGTCATCTACATCAACACACCATCAAGGAAGTGTTATTCAAATGGAAAGATACAACACCAACATATGCCACTTGGGAACCATCTACCATTCTACAACAATTTCCACATCTCAAGCCTCGAGGACAAGGTTGTTTTTAAGGGGGAGGACATGTTAGGGACCTAACCCCTCACATAGGTAGAATAATATATTTCCATGTAATAAAGGTCAATATTAATAAGGCCTAGAAATAAGAAACAATAAGTCAAATGTAAGAATACCTAATAGAAGCTTCTGCAAGTTCTAGAAGGGTCTTCCTCTAGATTGTTCTTTTGGATAGACATATTATTATAAATAGGAGTAGAGGGTATGAGAAGTTTTGTCTTGGATATTATTTTAATAGAGCTCTACTCTGCTGGAGGTTTCCCACTCGAAGAGGCAAGTGAACATTTCTCTCAATAATCTAAGTCATCTTTCTGGTGTTATTCTGGTATTATTGTGGTGTTGTTCTGGTTATATTGTTGTTTATCTGTCGTTTCTAGCTAGTTATTTTTGTTCTGCATACTATTTTATATTTGAAATATTACCACTTGTCCACTTAGTAATTTCCACTTGTCCACTTAGTAATTTCTCCATTAATTTCATTATTTAAATAATTTCTTTAGTCTCCACTTTGACTTATAGTACACTCATCACTTCACTTTATTATTTAAATAATTTCTTCTTTGCAACCACTTTGACTACTTTGACCTTTTGGGGCTTGTAGATGACTCATGAGGGTTCTCCAACTTCACATGGCCATAACTCTCTAACCGTGAGGAGTTATGTGAAATTCCACATACCACCGGAAATAACATGACATGTAATATCCATCTAGAATAGTCTTACCTTAAAATATATTAAAACTCATACAATTATACATCAAACAAACTTGGGTCCATTACCCAAACCTTTGTGCTACCAACATTTTCTACCATACTTTCTTCAAGGGTTTACATCAATAACAACCAACCTAAATAATCAACATTCTCCCCCTTTGGCATTGATGGAAACAATCTAATGCAATACTGAAGTCATATCACTTATGCTCCCCCTGTGACCATCGCTCCCTCTGGAACCATGCCTCTGTGATCTTTCTCCAAGCATTTACCTTTGCATCTGATAAATCTTTCCCCCTTTGTCATCAATGACAAATGTATATTTCCATTTGGGGTTGTCCCCCCCGATTGAACTCTTCCTGAAACTGATATCCCAACCAAAACTGTCCTCTTTATGGTGCTTCCTCGTGTAAATCTAAGACATATAAGATAAACATTCAAAAGAATTCATTTTTGAGTAGAAATTACTCCGAGTCTCCGACGAAGATACTCAAAGGCTTCCCTTGGAAGTGGTTTTGTAAATATCTCTTCCACTTGTTCTTTTATGCCCACATATTTAACTCTGATGTTCTTCTCTGCAACCCCATTCCCGTAGAAAATGATACCTTATTGGAATGTGCTTCATCTTGGAGTGCATCACCGGGTTCTTTGAGATACTGATGGTGCTTGTATTATCACAATATATTGGAATGGGCTCATCATACTCAACCTGTATATATTTCAAAGTTTATTTCATCCATAGATCCTTTGTACAACATCCTGCTGCTGCAATATACTCTACTTCGGCTGTATATAAATATATTTATTATTGTTTCTCCTTGGCCAAGATACTAAAAACTCACCCAAGTAGAATGTTGCTCCACTGGTGCTTCGTCGGTCATCAATGCAACTTGCCCAATCTGCATCTGTGTAGGCAATAAGTGATAGATCCTTTCTTTTTGGATACCATAATCCAAAATATTTTGTTCCTTTGAGATATATGAAAATCCTCTTCACTGCTAATACATGTGATTCCTTTGATGCTGCTTGAAATCGTGCCACCTATCCAACTACCTGCATTACATTTGGTCTGGACGATGTCACATATAGTAAGCTACCAATCATCGAATTGTATTTCCTCTGGTATGTAGACTTTGAATCATCATCTTTTCTCAACTTGCAACTGGTTTTAATAGGAGTGGTAACTGGTTTGCAATCTTCCATTCCAAATCTCTTTAGAATTTCTCTGATATACTTAGTTTGAGAAATACAAATTCCTTGGTTTATTTGATGTATCTGAAGACCCAAAAAGAATGATAGTTCTCTGAGTAATGAAATTTCAAATTCATCCTGCATATCCTTTGCAAATTTCTGGCTTAACCTGTCATCATTGCTTCCAAAAATAATATTAGCAACATAAACTTCAATTAAGAAAATACTATCTTGAGTTACCTTGATGTAGAGGTCGCTATCTACACTTCCTTTTATGAACCTTTCCTACTGTAGATATTTATCCAGTTTAGAGTACCATGATCTAGGAGCCTGTTTTAGACCATACAAGGCCTTCTTCAAATTTTACACATAACCTGCATTTTCTGACATCTGAAATCCTTTTGGTTGTTCAATGTTCAATGTAGACTTCTTCTTCAAGTTCCCCATTCAGAAAAGATGATTTCGCATCCATCTGATACACTTTAATATTCTTGGATCATGCATAAGCTAAGAACAATTAGATTGCTTCCATTCTGGCAACTAGGGAAAATGTCTCTTCAAAGTCGATTTCTTCAATCTGTGTGATCCGAAATCGGATCCAGAAGCCTGATAGGGCTTGAAAAATGCTCAAAAATTAAAGTGCTCAGAATCCGACGAAACCAATGCCATTGCGTCCGTCTCGTCTTCCCGATTCCGAAGGTATATTTACTTTGTCAAACGGACTCCGTATGCGAAAGTTATCGCGTTCTGATCGGACGCCCAAACAGGTAAAAAGTCAAAGGTCAACTGGTCAAAAGTCAACGTTGATGACATCAACATGCTGATGTCATCAGAGTTGACTTTTGACCAGTTGACCTTTGACTTTTTACCTATTTGGGCTTCCGATCAGAACGCGATAACTTTCGCATACGGAGTCCGTTTGAAAAAGTAAATATACCGCCGGAATCAAGAAGACAAGACGGATGCAATGGCATTGGTTTCGTCGAATTCTGAACACCTTCATTTTTGAGCATTTTTCAATTTAATTTTGCATGCATTAATTAACCATTGAGAAAACTTAGTGAAGGAATGATGAAAGAAGAGGATTTATAACAACCATATACATATGTGCAGATATGAAATGCAATAAAATACAGCAAACCATAATACGTAGATTGATAACGGAGTTCGGCACAACTTTGCCTACGTGTCTGGGCCTTTTCTCTGTGAGGGAGGCTTCTTTATTTATGTTCGAAAGATCAATAGTACATCACTGCAATTCCAAATGGCTACAATATTGATCTGGTCATGTTCATCTAGATCTCTAGAACCATGCACAAAAAATGGCACGGAAAACGGACGTCCAGAGCACCCAGAAATGGTCCGACAACGTCTCCTCCTCAACAGCTTCTTTGCCTCAAACTGGCTTTGGCTTGGCTTCTTCTCAGCACCATTCTGCTCTGAATGCCCTCAAAGATGTCCCCATGGCCTCAAACAGGCCTTGGTTATATAGTTGGGAAGTTATTTGTCCATCTCCAACTTCCTCCACGAATTTAGGCTCCAAAACTGCCCAATAACTCCCAAAAATGGAGTAATTACATTAAAAATGAGTTTTAATTAACAATAAAACCCAAAAATTGGTTAAAAACCCACTTTTTAACAATAAATTGGTTAAATTCGGGCTTAAGCCCCCCTTTGTTGGGCACGTGCACCTTTAACGGTCACATGGCTCATAATATGGCCAAGCGCTAGCCCGTGGGCTAAGCGCTGGCCTGTTGGCACTAACTCCCAGGCTAAAACACATAACCGCCAAGTTTAAACCATAACCGCGCGCATTTGTGTTGGCAACTGGTCGTATGGTATTACAATAAAACCTCGGGTCACATGGTTCAATAGAACCGCGGGCCATAATATTTAAAAAAAAACTCCCGCGCCAACCGTCCATCCGCGCTCCCGTTTTATGGTCATATGCAATGTTCGTTAGACCTTGGGCTGGGGCTAAGCCCCGGCCCATACCCCCGCCGACTATACACTTGTTTAAAATCATATATATTATTTCACATATTCATAACAAGAACCACACGGCGGTGCAACTGTTAGGCGGATAATGTTAAAACTCTTGGTCGGTGGAGGAGGTCACCGGTTCGAATCCGGTCGACCACAAAAACTTTTGATAACTCCAAAACCAATAGCCAATTAAAGGGTGCCACGTGGAAGCCCTTGACTGGGCCACGTGGCACCTCTACAACCAACCCAGACATGACACGTGTCCCCCTAGCTCATAAGTAATCTTCGTACAAGACTTTC
>SNQJ01S0051122.1:7485-22371 GCA_010110895.2 Picea sitchensis
GTCCTTAGGTTTAAATATTTCCAAGCCTTTAGCCTCTCTCTTTGACTCCATTAACCCAAGGCACTAGTCTAAAATTACAACGTTGAGTTTTTCCAAGTTAAAACAATCTTTCAAACACTCTTGAATTGAAACCCTAACTAACCCTAGCGACTTTACTAACCCTAACCCTAAGATGACGTCATGCCTATGTTAAACTCTTGTTTGGATTGAAACATTGTGGCATTATCATCCATTGATAGACTTTGAGGTATTGGTTATTTTCATTGGTCTAATTAGCAAAACGTCCACCTCCTAGTCTAGCAAAACTAATCTAGAATAGGGCTGATGTCACCTTCTAGCAAGTTTGACGCAACAACAATATATATGTGAGCAGATTTGTGATATTTAATGCATTGTGACAATCAAAGGATTTATTTTATACATTGAATGCTCTATCAATTGTAATTATTGAGGAAGTGATATTATAAGTCTTAGCTTTAATTGCAATCATTGACTTCGTCAATAATTACATTCATTATTGCTCATATGTATTAAAGATAGTCATTAATATTTTGAAGTACTAACCACTGTGGCATATTTTAGTTTTATCATTGCCTTGTCTCGCAAACAGGTGCCCTTTCAGTGGAATATATTCTCTTTGACTATCCATTTGGCAGTAATCTGTGAAGTGAAATCTTACCTTAACCTTTGAGCCTTATAACCTTGATCCTTTTCCTTCAGAACCCCAGATTACTAGGGACGTCTCCCTTGGGATTAGCCACCCTGAATAGAAAGAGCTCCCCATCGAGGTGACAGTGGGTGGGAAGCTCCTGTTATGCCAGTTTGATTCTTACTTCCAATCTACTAACCCTATCGTACAAACTGAGCGATAACAGGCTCAAAGGATGTGCCTAGGTTAGGGTAGAAATTTAGGCCTAGTCTAGGGTTAGTTTAGGAGCTAGTTAGGGTTAATTACCTAGGGATAGTGCAGTCCTAATGGATGTATGTTAGTGTCTATTACAATATAATTTTTTAGTGGTTGAAATGAGATTCAAGAGAGACAAAGGCTCAAGGAACACGTCCCCAAAGAGAGACTTAAAACTTGTAAAATCACGTTTTCCAAGGAAATACTTTTGTTTCTCCAATGCAATAAATAAATGACTAGTGCTCTTAATAATTGGGTTAATCGGGTCTTGCAAAGAAATATCTAGAGAAGATACCTCCTTGGTGGTGTAAATTCTCTTACTCCCCAAGGAAATTTCCTCTAGATAGGGTTTAATATAAGAGGGTGTATTCCCTTATACTTCTCTTAGCAAACCCTTGTTAAACCAATAAGATGTAGCATAAAATGATGGAGACTTTGGTGGGGGTGTATGCCCTTATATTGTTGGTGTTTTGGTAGCTATGAGAGGATATTTACCTCCTATATTACCTTTCTTAGATGCAGAGAGGATTTCAAAAGCAAGATATCCATTGGACATATGTTGAAATACCCTAGAAGAGAAGTTAGCCCAGAGGAGTAAAGTATAATGAAAAGACACCTTCCCAGAAGAGAAGTCGGTCGAACTAGAAGGACAGGAAGAATATAAATAAGAAGGAATATTAGCTCAGTTTTTCACTCATTCACACTCTCCCAGCTACACAGAAGCAAGGCACAATTTTGGAGAAGGTGACACAATAGCTACAACTGCACAGTTTATTCTTGTTCAACCTTTTGGTATCTCTCTCTTGTGCACTACTCCTCAAGGAGGTGTGCTACATTTGTATGGTGTTGCTACTGTAGTTGGGGTGGTATTTTTGGTTGAGATAGAACTTGTGCTAGGGTTTATCTAATTGGAATTTATTTTTGAACAAAATCTATCTAAGAAAGGTTGTTGGGTTTTTCCCCCATTTGGGGTTTTCCTAGGATAAATATCTTGTGTTCTTTTCTATCTCTTGTTTATGTTGCTACTTCTCATTACATGATATATATGTTAATGTTAACAAATTAAAAAAACAATAGTAACACTAATGCTATTTAAATAAGGAAAATACAACATGGTATCAGAGCTGGTTACCTTCAGAATAGTTTAACCACTGGAAGGAAAATCGATACAGTGACACCTTGCAACACCTTGCAGCTGCAACACCCTGTCAAGATTGTTGAGAACTTTCCCAAGGACGTTGGGGATAATTATTGTATAGATAAATGTTCCCTACTCTAGAACACCCCTTGAAACCCTAAACGTATATTTTGGAGAAGTATGAAAAATCAAGGTTTTTCAGTGCTAGGGTTTCTATCGACAAAAAATGTCAACCAGTGTGAGAGTTGAGGATAGATTGAATGGAGCATATAACTTCAGATCCTGGAAGAATAGAATGAAACTCATTCTAGAAGATAATGAGTTATTGGATCACGTCAAGAATATGCTTCTAGAACCTGAAGATGAAGAAGCAAAGAAAAAGTTCAAGAAGAATGAGGTCAAGGCCAAGAGGATCTTGACAAACTCAATCAAGGATCACTTGATACCTAATATATCAAAACTAAATAATAAAAAGGAGATTTTTGATTCCCTAACCATACTCTATGGCAGAAAGAACATAATTCATAATCTTACCCTACGACATCAACTCAGAAATGTGACTATGAACAAGTCAAAGATGATAACTATCTTCTTTACAAGGATCTCATAGATCAAAGACTAGTTAGTAGCCATTGGAGATCCAGTAGAAGATGCTGAACTAGTAACCACTATGCTAAATGGTTTCCCTCCCTCTTGAGACCCATTTTTCCAAGGATGTTTTGCAAGAAGGAAGTTACCCAAGTTTCACAAGTTATGGGGATATTTATCTCAAGAGGAATCTAGATTGATGTCCAAGAAACAAAAGGTAGATGATGAGGAAAACCAAGCACTTGAAAAACAAGTAAAGAAGAGAAAGAAAAGGGAAGAAGGCAACCCAAAGAATTCTAAGAGACCTCGTTACAAGAAGGATGCGTCAAATATCATATGCTACAATTTCTAGAAGCCGGGACACTATGCCTTTCAATGTCCAGATAGAAATGAAAAGGAAAAGAAGAAACACCATGCACATGTAGTAGATGTAGAAGAGCACTCAAAGGAATCAAAGGATGAAGAATTTGTCTTTTAGACAATGGTGTTTTCATATGAATGATAGAATGAAACTCAAGCATGACAACAACACCAGACTCCAAGTTTGCATATCAATTTTGGCATTTTCTATTATTGTTGCTTAAGAAAGTATTATACCTAGGATAATAGTCTTTACAACTTTATTATTTTCTATTGCTATCAAATATTTAGGTACACTTGAATACTGTCTGTCGGTATGACTAACATTAAGAAAATGCTCATTGTTCATTATTAATGATATACTTATTTGCAAGATGAAATAGATCTCCTCTAGGAGATGTTCTTGATTACTAACCATTCCATGGAGGTTACCATTGAAATGTTGTTCTTGTCTCTTGTTATAGGAAAGAAACATGTGATAGATCTGAGAAGGATCTATGATGATGATTGCAGGAGGGAACTATTTAGATAGTCTCTAGCCGAGACATAGAACTATGTACATGAACGTACACACCCATGTAAAGAACAAGAAAAAGAAGAGTATCTCTTATGGAGATTGACTGTGAGGAGTAGAAGGCTCCAAATATGATAGTACAACTAATTTTACCACTCTTCAGATCATCAGGAAGAGTTGGTAGTTCCAGAAGGGACCTACTTAGAAACAATGCAGTAAAACAAGCATGTTCTCATACATATACATGGCATTAATAAGCCATACTATCAAGAGAAGTAGATGACTCCATCCGTGGTGAGGCAGGTGACCCCACCAAGTACCATATCAAAAGGAGGTATATTTTAGAGGGAGGCAACCCTTAGGATCTAGTAGGGAGGCGAAACCTCCTAGTATAACCCATAGGATATCAAAATTTAGAAGAAGTCAAAAGATGCAACAAAAGCAGGTGGCTTCGAAGATCATATAGACTCAGAGGGGTTCAATCTTCAAAGGGAGTGTACATATTTAGAGTGTTCCTAATCTCAAAGAGAGTCAATGGCTTAGAGACTTTCATTCATAAAGTATTGCTTCTCAGTTTCATATAGGAGAGAGAGACGTCTTCCAAGACTAACATACAGGTTCCATGAGTTGAGGAGGCTAGATAGAATATTCAGAGGCTTCTAGGAGATGTGATATCTCCAGGGAGAATTCCATTTTCCCGATAGACATTGCTACAGTGACAGAAGAGGAGACCAATCGAAAGGACTGAGATATAGATTTTTCCTTAGATCCAGAAGCCACACATGTTTTCTAAGCTATGTGGTGCTGATGAGTAACATCATTGTTTCAGAGCCTTACAACATTAAATAAGCTGTTGAGAAGCAGGAATGGAAGGATGCCATGATGGAGGAGTATCATTCCATCATGAAGAATGATGTGTGAGAGGTGGTTCCGATACTAGAAGGGAAGTCAATAGTGACTTCCAAGTTTATCTATAAGATCAATCATGCTACAGATGGAAGCATAGAGATGTACAAATATTGATTTGTGGCTGAGTATTCTCTCAGCAAGAGGGAGAATATTATGAAGATACACTTTCTCTGGTAGCCAGAAGAAGTGTACATAGAGCAACCACAAGATACATGGGAAGGAGTCTCATGTCTGTAGATTGAAGAAGGCTTTGTACGGGCCTAAGCAGGCACCTAGGGAATGATATGCCAGATAAGATAGTTATCTGATGTTTTCCCATTGATCCTACATGTGGATGACCTGTTTCTGATAGAAGATGAGCATCTCATAGTTGGGTTCAAGAGGGAGCTCACTTTAGACTTCAAGATGAAGGATCTAGGTATGATGCATTACTTCTTGAGATTGGAAGTGTGGCAAAGATTAGATGAGATTTTCCATAGCCAAGGAAAATATACTGTTGATATTTTACAGAGAATCAGGATGATGGATTGCAAGTCCATGACCACACCCATGACTATAAATATGAATCTCTTGAGTGACAAGTCTTCATATTTGATGGATCCCACAATGTACAAATAGTTGATTGGATCCTTAATGTACCTGGTTAACACTAGGACAAACATATAGTTTGTAGTGAATACCTTGAATCAAAACATGGTTGAACCTATATAGGTACATTGGATGGAAACAAAGAATATGTTTAGGTACCTTCATGGTACAGTTGGATATGGATTGCGATATGTCTTAAGTGGAGATGTGAAGCTGTAGGGATATACAAATTCTGACTGGGTAGGGAGTGAAGTGGATCAAAAGAGTACTTCCAAATGCTATTTTAGTATGGGATCAAGCATGATCTAATGGTTGATAAGGAAGCCAATATCAGAGGAACTCAATACATCAAAAGAGGATTATATTGCAACAAGCATGGAAATCCATGAAGCAGTGTGGCTCCAGAAGTTGCTAGCCAAGATATTTGATGTAGAATTGGAGCCAAATTTGATACATTGTGACAAACAAAGTTTCATGAAGCTTACTGAGAACCATGCATTCCATGATAGGTCTAATTATATAGATATCAAATACTATTACATCCTTGACATGGGGGAGAGAAGATTTGTGGATCTCTAGTACATATCCAAGAATGAGAAGATATCATACATTCTCACCAAGCCCTTGTCAAGAGTGAAGTATGAGTACTTCAGGGACAAGCTTGGAGTGTTTCCAAATGTCCACCCTCATTGAGAGGGAGGTGTGTTGTTTCTTCTCATGTCGACTAACACCTTTGTCCAAGGGTTCCCAAGATCAATCATGTGATGTGACTGAGGGGGTAATGCAATGTCATACCTACTGAGAGAAGAAACATATTACACGTAGTTGTAAGTCTATGGAGGAGACTGCGTGACTTCGTAAAGTAGTTGTGTGCTACTACGATGGTTTTTTACCACTGGCAGAGACTACGTGTCTCTAGACAGTAGATGTGTGCTACTATGGTGGATGTATTCCACTAGCAGAGGCTGTGTGACTCCAGACAGTAGTTGTGTGCTACTTCGGTGGTTGTGTACCACTGGAAAAGATTGTGTGTCTCTAGATAGTAGTTGTGTGCTACTACGGTGGTTGTGTACCACTGGCGGAGACTGTGTGTCTTTTTACAATATCTATGTGATACTACGGTGGATGTGTTCCACTGGTAGAGGTTGTGTGACTCTAGAAAGTATCTGTGTGCTACTACAGTGGATGTGTTCCACTAACAGTGACTGTGTGTCAGTAGATAGCAGTTGTGTACAACTTGGAAACAATTTTTATCTATTGGATGACATTGTAGTAGTTGTGTGCTACTAGATGATTGCCATGGAGATTACCAGATCATTTGGATGTAGCTGTGTGTGCTACTGTTTGATCGTAGAGATTGTTCCTGATGATTCGATCTACCGAAGTCATTGTAGTAGTCGTGTTCCTACTATAAGATTGCAGAGTAGTTAATGGACTACCATATGAAGACATCATGAAATATGCCTCCCTAGCTAAGAGGGAGTGTTGGTGTTTTGGTAGCCGTGGGAGGATATTTCCCTCCTAGATGACCTTTCTTATATGCAGAGAATATTTCAAAAGAAAGAGATCCATAGGATAGATGTTGAAATATCCTAGAAGAGAAGTCGACCCAGAAGAATAAACTATAATGAAAAGACACCTTCCCAGAAGAGAAGTCGGCCCAAATAGAAGGACATGAATACTAATAAGGAGGTGCCTTAGGTCATTTTTTCACTCACTCACACTCTCCCAGCTACATAGAAGCAAGGAACAAGTTTGGAAGAGGTGATGTAGTAGCTGCAACTACATAATTTATTCTTGTTTGATATTTTGGTATCTCTCTCTTGTGCACTACTCCTCAAGGAGGTGCACTACGTTTGTATGGTGCAACTGGGGCAATTGGGGTGGTATTTCTAGTTGAGCTAGCACTTGTGCTAGGGTTTATCTGATTGGACTTTCTTTGTGAACGAAATCTATCTAAGAAAGGTTGTTGGGTTTTTCCCCATTTGGGGTTTTCCCAGGGTAAATATCTTGTGTTATTTTCTGTCTCTGATTTATGTTGCTACTACTCAGTACATGATATATATGTTAATGGTAATGAAGTAAAAGAACACTAGTAACACTAATGCTTTGTAAATAAGGAAAATACAACATATACTTCTCTTAGAAAACATTTGTTTAACCAATAATATGTATCATAAAATGATGGATACTATGGTGGGGGTGTATTCCCTTATAATTCCCACCTAGCTCCTATCACAATATCCTTGAATTGAAACAAATGATAACATGAAATTAAAAACCACACCAATTCAAGGAAAATGCTAAGATAATCCACCACAACATCAAGAGAGAATCCTTCCAAGGATAGTGCATCACTTTCATCAACCATACATTAATAGATAACCATAAACAAGAGAAAAACAAAGACAATTTTCCAAAGGTAGCGAAAATTTCAGACCAAGTACTTCTCACAAGAGGGAGAGTTATGATAAAATGAGATATTATGATCTCTTATTTATACAAAATGTCACTAAGGTAACTTCTCCACATATTTAGGGGTAAACCACAATAATAAGGGTCAAAAAATCTAATATTCCCCCTTTAACAAATTAATATTAAACAATTAATTTAAAATTCACTTTTACACATAAGAACACCCTAATTTTAGAAAGACGTCATCCATTTAGGGGATGTTTTGGAATTTTGAGCGAGTCATTATTGTAGGAGGAGGGTGTCTAGACTTTCCAAAGCCACATGTCATGTATCCAAGTTGATTCCTTCACGGTAAAATCCCATTTCTCCTCAAAACATCCAAGTGCCAATGCATCAACCACACCACCAAACCCTAACCCCCTAGGTGATATCATGCCTCTAGACGTGACGTTTTTCATCTCCTAGGAAACACATTTGGAATGTGGGGGATAGGTTATGTCATCAAAGTCATTTTTAAGGCCTTCCAATTTTGATATTTCTGATATAGCATGCGGGCCCTTGGCATCCACCTGTGGGATTCAAGCCCCATGGAATCATAAGCTAGGATTGTTCTTCCAAAACTATCCACCAACTAGGTCTTGCAAAGACAAATAAGCATGCCCTACAAGGATCTCAAGTTATAAAATCATGATAAGTGAATCCAATCAATAAATGAGCCACCTAATCAGGTGCATAAAATATCACTATATAAAACAATTAAGTGTTCAAAGGCATTGTGCGACTTGTCAATCTTGAATATGGGAGGGTTGACAAGGTGTCCTATTGGGTAGATGTTTCCCTAGGTCAAGGAAAGTTTCCAAGAGATCCCTCTCTAAGCCATGTAAATTGGGTGAATTGGTTAGGGTCAAGAGGCAATGGGCATAGGGCTCATGACATACAAGAGGTCATAGTGTCTCATTCATTGGTGTCTTTATAGAGGGTGTGTGGTACCTTCGTTTGAAAATGAACTTTTTCCAAGACCATTATTTTACATTCTTTCATATTTTTGAGGAAAGGTTTAAGGCCACTACCTTGGCATGGTGTCCATATAATGACAATGTCACCCACAAACACCTAGTGGAAATGAGAAGGTTGGCTCATGATGAGATGTCGTTTCTCTCAACCATGCAATTGAGAGCCATTGCCTTGGCTTGGTGCCCAAATTATGGTAATGGAATACCACTATATATTCATGGACATGATAGGCCATCTCATGATGAGACCTCCTATCCTTCAACTAACATTTTAAGAATTTTTAATCATATTTTATTGTGGGCCCCCCTTTACTCAAAGATAAGTGTTTCATTTCTTTCTTGGATGATGTCTAGGAGAAGCATCTATAAATTTTATACATATGATTTTATCTTTTACCCAACATCAATCCCTCTAGGCATTCAACCCCTTCTTCCTATAGAATGAGGGACAAACCATTATTGGGTTAATACCCCCTTAAAATCCCTAGAGATAAGGAAATGGGGGAAAAATGATGGAAATTGGTAAGTATGGTCGAGATTGGTTCAATGGATCTTGAAGGGAGTACCTAGTAGAAAACCCATCCCCAAGGAAGAACACTTACCAAGGAACAATGTCAACCACCAAGGTGAAGTAGGGAAAAGGAATAATGTCCAAGAATATATCATGAAATCTAGAGGAATATAAGATACAACATACTCAAATGGATTAAGTATTGAAATGATGCTTACCATAATACTAAATTGTACCTCATGGAGAAAGGCCCATTGCCTTCTAGAAGCCAACTAATGTGGTGGATTCCATCTAGAAATCAACAACCTTTGTGGTGGTGAGAAGGGTCTCCAAATGTGCAAAATGGTATTGTTGGTCATGTAGTCTCTCGAAACTCCATATCTGCAACCTGAGGGCCTCAAGACATAATATCCTTAGTTATAGACAAAATGGGGATCATTTGACTCCTACTTGGGGACATGTGCTCACCGTAGAGTACATGAGAACTGCAACATCTCCTGGTAGACATGTTTATGCCAAAAACTCAGAAAAATGGATCAAAGCATCTAGGGTGGTGCTATCACCCTTCATCCATATATATATATATATATATATATATATATATATATAAAACTAATCTAGAAAAGAAACATTTTGACATTTTTTCAAAATTTTCTAAGATAAGCATGAAATCAATGTGCAAGTAGAGGAAAATGAAAATGAAATGCATCTAAACTAGTATGAGAAATCAAGATGAAACTGCATGGGAAAGAAAGATGAATTACCTACTTACCTGGGGCATGGACCCTGAAGAAGTCATGTGACCTAGATGTAAGGTTGGAGAAGAGATCCATCCATTGGTAATGGAATATTCCTCCCATCTAATGCTACCATATAATACCTCTCTTTATCAGAATTACTCTTGATAATGTAAGGGCCAAGACATTAGTTTTTATATTTCTAGTCTTATTTGGGCTTACCCTTTCTTTTTTTCCACATGAGTGCAATAAATCCTTCATTGAAATCAATGCAAGGTGTATTTTCAATGTATGGAGGCTTTGTGTAGACTATCTCTTTGATGATCTCTTCATGTTTCTCATCTTCTTCCTGCATAGCATGGATAGATCCCAACTCCTTCCCATGGTATTTTGAGATTTTCTTCACATGGAATATTACTGTATGAATTAGGGTAACTCGGATGGATCATACTGTTGTAGGAAAATTCCCTTGCCAACAGGTGAATGTCCTCTTGGATCTTAGACCCCTATGACCAAGACAAAAAAATGATAACATTGAACACTGAAATTCCTTTAAATGTAGCTAAACTAGTCGAGGGAAAAGAGGAAGAAAGTATGAGTACCTTTTTCTGAAGTTTGTCCTTGCTCGGTCCGGGTTGAACTTGATATTCAAATCCTTCAATTAGTTTTGCAATCCAATAGACAACGAAGACAAAACATACTTCCTATTCTACCAAGATTAGTTTAAAACTAGATTCATCAAAAAGAGACAAGCCCATGCAAATGTACACAAACTTGAAGGAAACAGGCCAAGCACATATATTAATGATAATAAAAAAATGTGCTTACAAATTGTAGATGCAGATGTAGTAGCCTCACCAAGTCCTCCTTGTCCAAACCCTTGCTCAAAATATCCACGATCAGAATGACAACACTTTTCATTTATTATTCCCCTCTTTCACCATGAGAATGCCTCCTTATATAGGCTTTGAGAGGCTCAACCACCTTAGATATTCTTGGGATAAGTTGAGGATATGACTCCATCAGTTGTAGGATTATCCTTAGATCCAACCATGAACTTGGATTCGAGCCAAACTGACTCAGATGCTTCTTAGTTTTCCTTAGAGATAAGGGGGATTTGTCCCCAATATTTTCTCAATAGATCCACATTCCCTCAAATTTGGCCACAGAGCATTGTTGCACTCCCTGCTAAGAGGACAAGGAGCGCTAGCGTTCCCTGCAAGTGGGTAGAGGAGCACTGATCTCCAAAAATAATTTTAGGATGGTAGTTCCTCAAGGTAAAAGCTTGTAAACTTTTCCAAAAGATATATTTTCATCTTCTAATGAGTCTTACAGGATGTGCTAAGTGTTCTTATGATGTTGTCTTCAATGCGACACATGCGAGACGAAAGTATGAATTTTGCGACATTTGTGACAAAAGTGAAACACTTACGATAATGATAATGAGACATCATCGAAGTGAGTGATTTTGACGTGTAACACATACTCAAAAAACTTGTGGAGGCATATCATAGTAGTGTTCACTGACATAATTAGGGCCCCTCAGATACATCACATGTGTATTATTCTTTTCCCTATTGTGTAAGATTTCATATGCGCCATCACCCATGGGAATATATGCATGTGTAAGTTTCATGCTAAGAAAAATCCCAAGGGAAGAGGACCAGTTCCTCGAAAATATCATCCCCCAATAATCTGGAACATCGATCACCAATATGTCCACGAGGATGCTGATATGTGGAAAATCAATTAGAAATACCTAAATGTACTCACACACCCAAAATACCTCAACCCTCAGTGAACTAATACCAGATAAATTTCCATAAGTTCAGGTTGTCTTAAAACCAAGATGTTTCATTACCTTCAATGATATGAAATTTGGTGAGGCCCTTGAATCAAGCATGCAGTTGTTCAAGCAGAGGCCATTCATGCCTAATGAAATATAGAAAGAAGGATTCGTATCCCTTGGCTGATCGAGATACATAGTGTTCAAGATGTTGGGGGGATATTCCTTTTCGGTTGGCACCTGTAAGACTTTCAAAAATTCCCTTTTTATAGAAGGGATCTTACACATCTCTATCATTGGGACCATCATATTCAATTTCCAAAAAATACTTACAATATCTATATTTAACTGAATATCATCTATAGGAGTTGGCTTAGGAAGCAACTCACATATCAGAGGTGGAGGTGATGGAGCCACCTTCTCTACTGATGGAAGAGGAGTATCATGCTATGACAGAGGGGGTAAAGATTTATTTCTTATAGTATAGGTAAGATATTCCCTCCTCCTTAATTCCTTCTTATTATCATCTGTCAAATTATTCAAGGCCCAGAGTCTCCCCTCTCTTTCTCCTATTCTTATGGCTTCATTGGCCTTCTCTTGGGTAACTTGTTCCTCTTCAAACATGCAAATCATATCAATGAATTTCATATCGTCAGGAGAATATTTGTCTCATCAGTGGAATTCATCTTCCCTGTGGGGTTCTTGGCATGGGAGTCACCAAGATTCTACATCAACTATCCCAATTAGTTTCAAAGTATTCGGGGCCTTTGCCTCTAACCGAGGTCTTGGTTTAAAAATTATGGAATATCTCTGTTGTCTGGAAAATTGAGGTCAGGGAGCATATATTTGATTTTGTTCTACTATATTCATATGGCTCATAATCTGATTCTGCACTTGGATCAACTGCGTATTCATCTGGTCTAATATCTTTTGAGTTAAGAGAGAAATAAGATTAGGAGCACTGTTGTTGGAAAACTTAGTCTTTACTTTTGCTTTGACATGAGGGTAGTGAAAAGGTTCCACCCTTGAATCAAGGAGTTTTTCTTCAATATCGACATTGTACTCTTTGTCCTATGCCAATGATGTGGGTTTTTTTTCTTTGAGAATGAATCAAAATTTTCCTTCGAAATAATTCATGTAGAGGAGACGAACTGATGATGTTGTAGGATAGAAATATGTTGGAATTTGATTGTACAAATTGTCAAACCTGGTATTGAATTATTTTACCGTCTCATTCTCCTTTTTATTTATCTGATTAAACTGAGCGCCAAGTGTCCCACCATCTACCTTTTTTGACCATCTATTCTTGAATGAGTTGGAAAAAGCTTCATAGGATCTAAGATGATTGTCATGGATTCCTCTGAACCAATCAAGGGATTATTCAGTCAATGATGAGGAAAATAACTTCATGGCCACATATTCATGCTCAATACCTGCATTTTCCATGTCCCGACCCATGAAATAAAGATGATCCTCAACGGTTATCACATTATTTCCTTGGAACTTTGGAAACCACTTGTTGACTTCATTTGGCATTTTATTAGGGTATCCTTGGATATTGACCATGTTAAGAGCCATTGGATCAAGGGGAAGGGTGTTATGGATTTTTTTTTTAACAATGAGAGACTTGAGAGGAGTCCTTCTTTGGTAAACCTTAGAAGGATTGAACCTTCTAGGGGGAAAAGGTTTGGGAAAGGAAGGGTTATGGGAAGGTGGAGTCACCATATGAGCTTCAAGATGATCTCATTAATAAAGGTAGAAAGGGACCATCCCTTGGGTGGAGTCTCCAGGCAAGCCGAGGAAAAGGCTTTGAGATAGCTTGCCAAACTATCATTTAGGGTTCCAAAGAGGATTCAAAATCCTCCTCGACAACGCTGAAATTTTTTTATGGCACAAGTTGTAGGTTGGGAAAAGCCTGATCCAACCACTAAATGGAGACAACTAAGAGGTCACATTCCCACTGTCACCTCAGGCAGGTATCCCCATCACTTTATAGGTGAGGTAGTCACCTCAAGGAGCAAATCCCGATGACCCTAAGGGGAATGAGATGGAGAACGATGAATATGGAGATGAAGTACCTAGAGGTCAAATGTAAATGGTATGAAGGTCTTGGAAGGTTCTAGGGGTTGAAAAATGAGTTGGGTGACTTGCCAAGTGTGAATACCAAGGATTAAGAAACAACTTTAGAAAAATAGCAAGGCTGAAACATAATCTTACTACAGAGATATTATTAGCCTTATGGATATAGAATTTTTTTACAACAACAATAAAATCAGCCACTAAAATCAGTAAAGAAACAACCCAAGAAATTCCTTAAACCAAGTAGAACATGTTGGAAAACGTTTAGAAAATTTGATGGTTAAAGCACAAGTTATAAGTGGCTTTATATTAGGGTTTCTGAAGTCAATTTATCATCCTTATGGCTGTAGAAAACCAAGCCCTATATGAGAAAAATTATCCAACACAAATCGCTTGTAATTGGCTCAAAGGATGCGCCTAGGTTAGGGTATAAATTTAGGCCTAGTCTAGGGTTAGTTTAGGAGCTAGTTAGCGTTAATTACCTAGGGTTAGTGAAGCCCTAATGGATGCATGTTAGTGTCTATTAAAACAAAAAATTGTAATGGTTGAAAGGGGACACCTTAATTAGGCACGAGAGCTAAAGGTTCAAGGAACACTTCCCCAAAGAGAGAGACTTAAAACTTGTAAAATCACATTTTCCAAGGCAATACTTTTGTTTCTTCAATGCAATAAATAAATGACTAGTTCTCTTAATAATTTGGTTAATGGGGTCATGAAAAGAAAGATCTAGATAATCTACCTCCTTGGGGGTGTAAATCCTCTTACTCCCCAAGGAACGTTTCTCTAGCTAGGGTTTAAGATAAGAGGGTGTACGCCCTTATACTTCTCTTAGAAAAACCTTGTTTAACCAATAAAATGTAGCATCAAATGATGAAGACTATGGTGGGGGTGTATTCCCTTATAATTCCCACCTAGCTCCTAGCACAATAACCTTGACTTGAAACAAATGATAACATGAAAGTAAAATTGTAATATCCCCAAGGACGAGCCATGTTGTAATCATGTTTATGAATTGTAAATCATGTTTTATAGGCTTTTGAGCCAAGTTAATATAAGTTGGTAAGGCTTAAGAGTTTATTAGGCCGGAGAGCCTAAGTGTTAAGGTCGGGAGCTTGATTTTGTATATGTAATTATGCAGAACATTAATAAAAATATAAACAACACTGCGTGTAGACCAACCACGATGAATGAGTGATGGGGGACTAAGCTTCCACAGAGTGGGTAAGGGATTGGGGGCTAGAAGGTTGGAAAGAGAGGCTAAGTGTTGAGCCTAGGGGCTTAAGTCCTTGGGAACAATATTTTAATATTATTCCAAAAGCCATGTGAAATATATGTTTTGTCCTA
>SNQJ01S0051122.1:22421-43971 GCA_010110895.2 Picea sitchensis
AATATTATTCCAAAAGCCATGTGAAATATATGTTTTGTCCTAAGTTCTTGGAGAGGAACGCATGCTGATGGAGTGCATGCAACTTCATGGGTGACATGTGTCGACCCAAGCACATGCAGTTAAAAACTGCAGAAGTCAGCCATGGAGGGGGTCGCTCCTCATTCCATCATCCTTTGCGTCTGATTTCGGATACCCTCACGCATCTTTGAGAACCAAAAAACTGAGACATCTTCTTGAAGACCAAAACATCATCTGTTTGATTCCGTTATTGGTCTGTGTCTGTCCTTGACATACCTATGCAGTATTGAGAGAACTAGTCAGGAGGGAAAAGTCAACTTGTGAGTTCAAGAACCTAGTCTATCCACCATTGCATACCTGAATCTGTACCCAATCTGTCTGTAGGTTGCTTCTTTCTGTTTTCCTGAGTGGGGTTGTGTTGTGGTTATCCTCACCATGCGAATTGAGTTGGAAGGGGCTGAAGAATCGAGTTGTAAGGTCCTTAGTTGAAGAGGCAGGCTGTCAGGCCTGTGAGCAACTCTTTCTAGGTGAAGGATCTATTGGGAAGTGGTTTTCTCCCAGAGAGTGTCCAACACCAGCTACGGAGCTCTGAGATTCCTGATCCAACCTGTTGCTGAGGCCCAGAGAGGGAGGTGAAGCATTGATGGACTGTGCTTGTGAAGGTGTATACTCCCAGGTGGAACAAACATGTGGGGAATGAGAGTCTGTGAGTAGTGGGTGTAAGAAGGCATCCTAGGAAGAATCCTTTCGGTTATTTTGTGCAGTTTCCCTGTAACCTTATCCTAGACTAGGATTCCTTGCCTTGGGTGGATCTTAGTCCCAACTCGGGGGTGACCCACTGTTGAGAATGATGAGCAACGTGTTCTAAGGCTGGGAGGTTCGTGGAAGGCCTACACGTGGTTGGTGGAATTTTGCCAGTAATAAAAGATAAGTGTTAATTTTGTACTTAATTTATAAGTATATGCATGTCTGTGATTCTTGCAATATTATCATGTATTCTGCTATAATCATGAATTATTGTTAATCCCATTAAATCCGCATGTTAGTCATAATTCTGTGATTACTCTGTTTGGTTTAGTTAAATGTGTGTAATATGACTTAATTCATGTTATATATATAAGTATGAGAATGTTGTTTCCGCGCAGTAGCATTTTCCCGACCAGTGGGATGACGGTCGAGGACGTTACAGTATGGTATCAAAGCATGGTTTATAGCACTAAACCTGAATGGGCTCGATAAGTGGTCATTGGACCCGAAGTTCAGGTGGGAATCATGTTTGGAAGAACCAATTTTTGGACCTTTGAATGTTCCTGAGTGGCAAGGAGTCACTTGGTTGTGTTACAAAGCTCAAGAGGTGTAGCGGTATTATATAACCTGCAACTGGTGTGGTATATGGCCACAGGGAGAGAGAGAGCTCAACGCATGAAGAGTTGGAGCCGTTGGATCTGATCGGGAGGAAAGGAGATCCCTTACGACTGTTATATCCAGAGAAGGTTCCAGAAGGATATCTGAGAAGCCTTTCGGGAGTTCGACTGTCGAGAAAACAAAAGTGGGGAGCGCTGAGACACAGAAACCTGAAAACCCGAGAAGATCTATGTCGTAGATCTGGGAGGAGGGCTCGACCGTTAGATCTTGTGGATTCACGCTCGAATTAGTCATGAGAACCTTTCAGATTTCGCAAAGTCGAGAGATGGGAAGTGAGGAGAGGTGAACACCTCCGAAACCCGAAACCATGAAATCCTGAAACGATCTACACCATAGATCATAGGAGAGGAGCTTGATCATTGGATCAAGTAGATGAATAGACTGTAATTTCAGAATTTCGGCAAATGGAAGTTCGAAATGTGTGGATACACGAACTCCCGATGCCTGAAACTCCGAAATGAAAAGTGAAAGTGGTGGAACCCTATGACGTCTCCGGAAGTGATGTGGACCTTCGTAAGGACACCATGTGTCACTGCCTTGGTTGGCGAAAGATTTGATGTGGGCCCAGGGGGAGAGAGGTCGAAAGTTTAGGAGTCGGGATTTGGAGAGGGAAGCAAGTGTGAGAACCTCCAAGACCAAAACCCCAAAACCTTGAAGCCCCGAAATCCTGAAACCCGAAGTTTCATTTGGAGAGACTTGTAGCACCTAGTAGTTTAGTGTTTGATCATGGACTATGGACACAAGGGTTGGGGACTAAGAAAACAGGGGCTATCACCTGGAAATTGTAGAGACAAAAAAAGCTCAGAAAATTCATGGAATCGAAACGTTTTCTTATTCGCGTTGGTTTATGAATGTTGTAGTTTTATTAAGGGTTTAAGGCCTGCCAAACTTCAGTTGACTGCACATTGTGTGTGCAGAGTTCAACGAGTGTCAGGAAATCCGCAAACCGACATCGAGTATAGAAATGGAAGAGGTGTGGATTGCCTCCAATTCAGAGAAGGAAAGAGAAGGAAGGGATGTCAACTTGGGAGTCGAAGGATCGAACTCTAATGGGCACGAAAGAGACTTGGATAAGGAAGGGCATATGATAAAATCATTGAAAGATTGCAGAAAGATGCCTAGGCTCACTGAGATAATAGCTGAAAGATCATGAGGGTCAGGAATTAGCAGGGTAAATTCAAATTAAAGAAGTTGAAGAGCCTGGAAAGAATAGAAAGGAAATTGGAAAATGAGAGTGACACAAGCAAAACAGGGAGTCGTAGGACCCCTGAGAGAAAATGAAGATTGAGGAGTGGTAGCAAACATCATCGTCGCTTCCCAAAACATTATGGTAAGGAAGCACACATTAGTTCAAGCCCATCCCCTACGAGAAAACACTGAAGATCTGGAGTGGATGAATTGAAAGGCGAGATGAACAAGATTAAGCCTCCTACATTTGATGGAGAATATAAGAAGGAGGAAGATGCTGAAACATGGTTGCTTGGCATGAGGAAATATTTCCAACTGCATAATTATTTGTCTCATGCAGAAGGAAGTATTGTGATCTATCAACTAAAAGGAAAAGCATCCATGTGGTGGGATCATCTTGTGCAGGTGCATCACATTAGAGAGAAAGATATCACTTTGAAGTAATTCAAGAGGTATTTCGAGAGGAAATACTTGACTAAAAGATACTATGACAGAAAGATGAAGGAGTTCTTCGAACTCAAGCTGGGAAGCATGACCATTGATGAATACGAATGAAGGTTTTTGGAATTACTAAAGTATGTTCCATTCAGCAAAGATGAGGCTGTCAAGATTCAGAGGTATCTGAGTGGACTGCCACCTCCCATTGGTGACAAGATTTAGTACGATGATCCTAAGACTATGGAAGAAACAATAAGAAGAGAGAAATGCTTATATGAACAACAAAGAGAAAAGCCTACCTTTCGGAAGGCTTGGGATGACCAGAAGAAGTTTAAGAAAGAACATAGGTAGAAGGGAAACAAACCTCCCTTTTTCATAAATAGTCCTCAAGGACAACCATCGTTTAGAGAGCCAAGAATGGATGAAGTGGGGGAACAAAGGCCGAGATAGATACCCATGCAGTGTTGGGGCTATAAAGAGAACCATAAGTACAGAGATTGTCCCCATAAAAATGGAAAAGCAAGAGTTTCCCATAATGTTCAACAAGATGAAACAGTGGAGGACATGGACAGTAGAATTCCAAGGATCTATGCGGCTCTGGACAACAAGCAAGATGAATTTCAATCACACATGATTGAAATGGAAGGTATGATTAACAACCAACCATTTATTATTTTAATTGATTAAAGGGCTAGCCATAGTTATGTAGATCCTAGGGTGGTGGAAAGTTTGCATTTATCAAGAAGAAAACATGAAAAGTCTTGGTTAGTGCAGTTGGCTACAAGAACCAAGAGGAAAGTCACTGAGTTGTTTAAGTCCTGTCCTGTGGACATGAATGGATTGAGCACAAAGGCTGAATTGAATATTCTGTCTTTAGGCTCTTATGAATGTTTAATTGGGATGGACTAGTTGGACCAACACCATGCCCTCCTGGACTGTCGTAACAAGGAATTTACTTGCCTAGATGAGGAGGGGAATCGAAAAATAGTCCAAGGAATTCCCAGAGCTATGGTTGTTAGATAAATCTCAGCAATGCAGCTAAAAAAGTGCTACATGAAAGGCTGTCAATTGTTTGCAGCCCATGTGGAGGAAGCATCCAGAGATGAATTCTTAAAGATTGGAGACCATGCACTACTAACAAAGTTTGAAGACATATTTCAGGAGGTACCTGGACTACCTCCGAAGAGAGATATCAATTTCTCTATAAATTTGATGCCTGGAGAAGCTCCAGTGTGTCGAAACCTCCTTATAGAATGAGCACGCTAGATCTAAAAGAGTTGTAATTGTAGATTGAAAATCTTCTAAAGAAGGGGTACATTCGCCCAAGCATGTCACCTTGGGGTGTCCTAGTCCTGTTCATGAAGAATAAGGACAGGATGTTGAGGCTGTGCGTTGATTTCATATAGTTGAACAAAGTAACTGTGAAGAACAAGTATCCTCTACCGAGGATTGACGATCTTTTAGATCAGTTGAAAGGTGCGAAAATCTTTTCAAAGATAGATCTCAGATTAGGATATCACTAGGTAAGAATAAAGGATGAAGACATCAAGAAGACCACCTTTAGAACAAGGTATGGTCATTACGAGTTCACAGTGGTACCGTTTGGGTTGTCGAATGCACCTGCTATTTTTATGTGCTTGATGAATGGTGTATTTAGGGACTATCTAGACAAGTTTGTCATAGTCTTCCTGGATGACATTCTGGTGTATTCCAAGTTAGAGGAAGATCATGAAAAACACCTGAGGATGGTGCTGCAAGTGTTGAGAGAACACCAACTGTATGCCAAGTTGAGCAAATGCTCATTTTATCAAAGGCAGATCCATTACTTGGGGCATATTATTTCAGAATAAGGGATCACCGTGGATCTTGAGAAGGTTGAGGCCATTAGAGAACAGTCAGCACCAAGGAATGTGGTGGAAGTTAGATCCTTTATGGGTCTAGCAGGCTATTACAGAAGGTTTATCGTAGGGTTCTCAAAGATAGCTTACCTTATCACTTCCTTGCAAAGGAAGGATAAAATTTTTTAGTGGACTGAAGAGTGTGAGAAAAGTTTCCAGCGATTGAAGCAGTTGTTAACCAGTGGTCCAATCTTGAGGATTTTAGATCCAAATGTGGATTTAGTGGTGTGCATAGATGTGTGTAAAGAAGGGTTGGGAGGATTTCTCAGTCAGAATGGATTCGTAATCTGTTATGAGTCCAGGAAGATGAAAGAGCACAAAAATAATTATGACGCTCACGATTTGGAGTTGGCAGCAATCATTCACGCTGTGAGGAAATGGAGACATTACCTCATGGGAAGGAGATTTGAATTGAGAACAGACCACAACGGTCTGAAATACTTGTATGACCAACCTACCTTAAATGCCAGGTAGAGTAGGTGGCTGGAGTTTCTGTGTGAATATGACTTTGATATCAAGCATATCAAAGGGAAGGAAAACAAGGTGGCCGATGCACTCAGCAGAAAGGTGCCCAACTTACATGCTTCAACCATTAAAATGTACAGGACTGATATTAAGGATAGAATTTTGGAAGCTGCAAATGTAGATTTGCAGTACAGAGACTTGGTAGCAAAGCTACAACAGAGTGAGAGACCACAAAAAGAGGAAAATTACACCTTGGAAGTTGATGGAATACTTTTGTACAAAAACAGAGTGTATATACCCAATGTCCAGGGTTTGAAACTTGTGATTCTAAGAGAAATGCATAACGTGACTTATGCTAGGCACCCTGGATATCAGAAGATTGTGGCAGAAGTCAAGATCCATTACTTTTGGCCAGGTATGAAGAAAGAGATCACTGAATATATCACCAGATGTATGGAATGCCAGAAGGTTAAAGATGAGCACAGGCACCCAACAGGGTTTCTACAAAATTTTCCCATTCCTGAATGGAAGTGGGAAGTGGTGACAATGGATTTTATTGCAGGATTGCCCAGAACATGCAAGCTGCATGATTCGATCATGGTAGTGGTGGAAAAGCTTACAAAAGATGCCCATTTTATTCCATTGAAAACTACTCACAAGGCAAAAGATGTTGCTGATATTTTTGTGAAGGAAGTGGCATGATTGCACAGAATTCCTAAAACAATTGTGTCTGACAGAGACCCGAAATTCACCTCGAATTTATGGAAAGGATTGTTCAAAGGATTCAGAACAAATCTGAACTTTAGTACAACTTATCATCCTGAGTCTGATGGATAGACAGAGAGGGTGAACAAAGTGATAGAAGACACACTAAGAATGTATGTGATGGACACACCATCAAAATGGGAAGACTACCTACACTTGGTAGAATTCGCTGACAACAATGGCTATCAAGCATCATTGAAGATGAGCCCATTTGAAGCACTTTATGGAAAAAAGTGCAATACTCCAGTAAGCTGGGATAATCCAACTGACAGGGTAGTAGTTGGGCTAGAGTTTCTCAAGGAAATGGAAGAGCAAATGCTTAAAATTAAGTAGAATTTAAAAGCTGCCCAAGACAGGCAAAAAATTTATGCTGACAAAAACAGAACCATCAGAGAATTAAAAGTGGGTGATCATGTTTTCCTGAAAGTAAAAGATAATAGAAGTTCCTTGAAGCTAGGAAACTGTGCCAAGTTGGCAGCCAGATTTTGTGGGCCATTTGAAATCCTGGAAAGGATTGGGCCAGTTGCATATATGCTTGCATTACCTGCATCCATGACTGTACATAATGTGTTTCATGTTTCATTGCTTAAGAAATATATACCTGATGCTAATCATGTTATTTATTGGAATGTGATTTAGGTGGCGCAATAAGGTATCCTTCAAGTGCATCATGTGCGCATATTGGACAAGAAAAGCAAACAACTCCAGAATCGAGCTATAGGGCTTGTAAAGGTCCAGTGGACCTAGTACGGTCTTGAGGACATGACATGGGAGCATGAGGATGCTATGCAGGCAGAATACCTACATCTTTTTGAATATTTTGGAAATCTTGTTGATGTTGTGTGAAAGTTTCACTGAGGACAATGCAAAAATAAGGGGAGGGGATTGTAATATGCCCAAGGACGAGCCTTGTTGTAATCGTGTTTATGAATTGTAAATCATGTTTTATAGGCTGGTGAGCCAAGTTAATATAAGCTGGTAAGGATTATGAGTTTATTAGGCTGGAGAGCCTAAGTGTTAAGGCCGGGAGCCTATTTTGTATATGTAATTATGCAAAACATTAATAAAAATATAAACACTCCTGTGTGAAGACCGAACACGATGAATGAGTGATGGGTGACTAAGCTTACACAGAGTGGGTAAGGGATTGGGGGCTGGAAGGTTGGAAAGAGAGGCTAAGTGTTGAGCCTAGGGGATTGAGTCCTTGGGAATAATATTTTAATATTATTCCAAAAGCCATGTGGAATATATGTTTTTTCCTAAGTTCCTGGAGAGGAACACATGTTGATGGAGTGCATGTAGCTTCATGGGTGACATGTGTTGACCCAGGCACATGCAGTTAAAAAATGTAGAAGTTAGCTGTGGAGGGGGTCATTCCTCATTCCATCATCCTTTGCGTCTGATTTCAGATACCCTCATGCAGCTTTAAGAACCAGAAAAATGAGACATCTTCCTAAAGACCAAAACATCATCTGTCTGATTCCGTTATTGGTCTGCATCTGTCCTTGACATACCTATGCACCATTGAGAGAACTGGTCAGGATGGGAAAGCCGACTTGTGAATTCAAGAACCCAATCTATCCTCCATTGCAGAGCTGAATCCATACCCGATTTGTCTGTAGGTTGCTTCTTTCAATTTTCCTGAGTGAGGTTGTGTTGTGGTTATCCTCACCGTGCAGGAATTGAGTCGGAAGGGTCTGAAGAATCGGGTTGTAAGGCCCTTAGTTGAAGAGGCAGGCTGTCAGGCCTATGAGAAACTATTTCTAGGTGAAGGGTCTATTGGGAAGTGGTTTTCTCCTAGAGAGAGTCCAACACCAGCTACAGAGCTCTGAGATTTCCTGATCTGGCATGTTGCTAAAGCCCATAGAGGGAGGTGAAGGACTAATGGACTGTGCTTGTGAAGGTGTATACTCCCGGGCAGAACAAACATGTCGGGAATGAGAGTCTATGAGTAGTGGGCATAAGAAGGCATACTGGGAAGAATCCTTCTGGTTATTTTCTAGAGTTTCCTTGTAACCTCAGCCTAGACTAGGATTCCTTGCCTTGGGTGGAGCGTAGTCCCAGCTTGGGGGTGACCCACTTCTGAGCGTGATGAGAAGCATGGTCTAAGGATGGGAGGTTCATGGAAAGCCTGCATGTGGTTGGTGGAATTACACCAGTAATAAAATATAAGTGTTAATTTTGTACTTAATTTATAAGTATATGCATGTATGTGATTCTTGCAATATTATCATATATTCCGCTGTAATCATGAGTTACTGTTAATCCCATTAAATCTGCATGTTAGTCGTAATTCTATGATTGCTCTATTTGGTTTAGTTAAATGTGTGTAATATGACTTAATTCATGTTATATATATAAGTATGATAATGTTGTTTTTATGCAGTAGTGTTTTCCCGACCAGTGGGATGATGGTCGAGGATGTTACAAAAAACCATACCAATTCAAGGAAATGCTAAGATAATCCACTAAAATAGAAAGAGAGAAGCCTTCCAAGGCTAGTGCATCAATTCCATCAACCATACATCAAGAGATAACCATAAAAAAGAGCACAAGAGAGACAATTTTCCAAATCTAGTGAAAATTTCAGACCAAGTACTTCTCACAAGAGGGAGAGTTATGATAAAATGAGATCTTATGATCTCTTATTTATACAAAATGTCATTAAGGTAACTTGTCCACATATTTATGGGTAAACCAAAAGAATAGGGGTACAAAAACCTAACATTTCCCCCATAACAAAGTAATGTTAAACAATTCATTTAAAATTCACTTTTGCACATAAGAAAACCCTAATTTTAGAAGGACGTCACCCCTTTAGCGGACGTTTTGGAATTTGGAGCAAGTCGTAGGTGTAGGAGGAGAGTGGATAGAATTTCAAAAGCCACATGTCAAGTATCCAAGTTGCTTTCTTCATGGTCAAATCCCATTTCTCCTCAAAACATCCAAGTGTCAATGCATCAACCACACCACCAAACCCTAACCCCCCTAGGTGACATCATGCCTATGGAAGTGACGTTTTTCCTATCCTAGGAAAAATGTTTGGCATCCGAGGGATAGGTTATGTCGTCCAGGTTGTCTTTAAGGCTTTCCAAGTTTGATGTTTCTCATCCTACATGCGGTCCCTTGGCATCCACCTGTGGGATTCAAGCCCCATGGAAGCACAAGCTAGGCTTGTTCTTCCAAAACTATCCACCAACTAGGTCCTGCAAAGACAAATAAGCATGCCCTCCAAGGATTTCAAGCCATAACATCATGATAAGTGAATCCAATCAATAAATGAGCCACCTAATAATGTGAATCAAATATCACTATATCAAACAATGAAGTGCTCAAAGACATTATGCGACTTGTTAAGCTTGAATATGGGAGGGTTGACGAGGTGTGCTATTGGGTAGATATTTCCCTAGGTCAAGGAGAGTTTCCAAGAGATCCCTCTCTAATCCATTTAAAGTGGGTGGAGTGGTTAGGGTCAAGAATCAATGGGCATATGGGTCATGAATACAAGAGGTCATGTGAGATCACCTTTCTCTAGCTCTTCTCATGAGAGATCCCCTTTCTCTAGCTCTTCTCATGAGAGATCCCCGAAATAAAATACCTCCTTTTATTTTACCTCATTGGTGTTTACTGTCTTACATTTCTCCCACACAGTGGTACTTACTACCAACTCAAACTCCCTCTTAGGCAACATTTCAAATGCTTGTTGCTTGGAATTCACAATTATACCATTCTCCTTGCTATCAATTTTTACTTTATTTTTATCCCTCATGGCCACAACTTCCATGTTTTATGCTGCATTTCATACAAACATATTAATACATAAAACATTATGGGATCAAAAACCTCCCATCTTCTCCTATTTCAAAATTGTTTCCACTATAATACCCATGCTCTGCTCTTTATTTTATTTATCCCACCACTCTATAGGTTCTTGCTACCCCGCTTCCTTAAAATAATCCAATACTGAACTTAACATCACTCTCATATCCTTCTCCACTTTTTCATTCTATATATGTAAGCCAAATTTCATCCCATCCTTCTCAAATTGATAGGTATTTCTTCTCTCATCATGCATAACTCTTCTATCAAATTGCCATGACCTCCCCCAAAAACTGTGACAAGCATCTGTGGAAAAAATTCAAATAGAATTCTATCACTATAACCCCCTGATCCAGGTGGATATCAATGGCCACCCAACTATTCCAACTGGTTCAAAATAGTTTGTTGGCTATTTACTATTTTTGGCAGTTTTTTGGGTCCCAAACTTCGAGGGCCATTTTCAGGGCCTAAACGACATTTTTTTCGTGATCTGGCACCTCAAGATTAAACAAGGGCTCTGATTGAGCCCCCTAAATGAGGATCCTGATCGATAACTTTCCAACGAGCTATTATGCACCCCAAATGAAGATCATATTCCAAATTTACGCCCCCGGGAAGTTGATACACCAAACTACCCAAAACAGGGTCCACAAAACTGTTGTATTTTCATCTTCCGGGGTTAGGGTTTTGGATTTTCCTTATGTTAAAAAGGACTTTGGAGCCTCATTGTAACAACCATTTTCTTATGAATAAGCGTAGCCATGACATCTCTTCTCATAGATAAGCTACCACCATTCTAGCGAGTCTTTCACTCTATAATTTTATAGTTTTGTACATTTTACTCATTAATAAAAATTGTGCATTATTGTATATTTGTGCCTCTTTTTATATATAAATGATACATATTTGTTATATTATTGGATATATGATATATATCTTCACATTTATTTATTATATCTCCTCTCTCATTTCGTGTCGAAAATAATCTGGATCACCGCCAATATTAAAATTAATTGAGCAGTTTTCCCTCATAGTGACCCTATGCCCATTTTGTAACAATGACACTCTATATGCTTCTGGATAAGGTGTACACTTCAATTTAAATTTGTGAACAAATTCATTAGACACCAAAGTTTTGGAACTACCACCATCAATAATTAAATTACAACACTTACCTTCTATCTTACATTTCATTATGAAGAGTGTCTTCTTCTGTTCTAGTTCTTTCTCAACCTCTTTTTCAGGTTGCAACAATATTTTCCTCATCATAAAATTTTATCCTTGCTTTTCCCTCAATTCCACCACCTCACTTGTTTTTATTGTTGGTTCAGTTTCGAAAATATGAATTATCCCCTCTTGTCTTCTTCCATCCTTGAAAATTCCTAGGCATTCAAATTCCATATGGATTTTCATTCCACATGTGAAGAAAACAACAAATTTGTTGCCTTTACCTTTGATCCTTGTTGATTGGCCTCTTCCTCTGTCAGCATAAAAAATTCTTCTAGTAGGCCAATCCTCAATGTTGGATCTACTTTCACCTTCTTCCACTTGTTTTTCATTCTACTATACTCTTCCATATCCTAAACTGTTTGTCATGGTCTACTTCTTCCTTAGTAATTTCTCCTCAATCCTCAAGGGTGCTTGACAAGCCTCTACTATTGAATGAAAATTCAATACATGAAACTCATATTGAAGGAAATAACTTGTATCATTCACATACCTACCAATGGATTCAAGACTCTCCTGATTCTACCTAGACCTTATAGAAAGTATGTAAAACTCCGTCATTGACTCCTTTACTTTCATCTTCAATTGCTTCAATGTTTTCAATGTTTTCAATAGTTAAATCATAATCCATAGGAAAAAATTATTCCTTAATACTAACACCTTGCTAGCCTATGTTCTAATCTTTTTTCTGTCACAGATTTATCTATTTAGGTGCAACTTGTCCCACCACAAAGAAGCATGACTTTTCAATTTTCTACTGGCAAACCTAACGCTCCTAAGATCTCTAATTTTCTCAAGTTCAAACAACTTTTTCATTTCTCCTATCTAGTCTATCAATTCCTTGGGATTTAAACTTATAGAATATACGAAAGTATCGAGTTTAGTTTTACCTCTAATAATGTTGATTTCTCTGGTCATTCCCTCTTCCATTGTCACGTGCTCTTTTGGTTCTTGCCTTGTAGTCTCTGATTCCACTTCATCATCAATGATGTTTTGCACCACATGTATAATACATTTCCTTTGGGATGCCTTCATTGGATCCATTTTGACCATCATTTTACTCACCATCCTTGCAATGTCATTTACATCTTCTGCACCCTCCATTCTTCTAGATATTCCATGATCTCTTCCTCTTTGCACCATCATTATTGGTATGTTTTGGGATCTCTTCATGTGAGGTCCCCACCTCACCAACATCCACATATTACTCAATTTGATACCAATATCTCTATGGTCCTCCCCATTGTAAGATAAAATTTCTTTGATATCATTCAATTGAGCATACACACTATTGTTATAACTATGCAACACAACTCAACTCACAAATAAATTAAAACATACTTCACAAAACATTGAAAAATATTAATACTAAACAATATGTACTCTATTATTCAATGGAAAATGGCCACAAGCTACTAGGCATTTATTACAAACATAGAGCCATTTTCTTGACTTCTGTTAACCATTTTCCCACTCCCCATTACAAACCCAACTTGTGAGAGCCAAAGCATGTTCTTCCTTGAAGGATTTCAATTTATAAAATCATTGGAGAATATCAAGTTCTCAAATGTTGGAATGAATTGCTTGGGTCCCAAATCATTTGGTATTCAAGGTAGCTATATTGTTTCACATTCACTATAATTATCTCTCTAACCTCTAATCCAACCATATTAATTAATCCCATAGTTTGAATGACATTATTTAATTTATTTCAAAGTTTTATTACTAATTCTGACCACATTTTTTAGTTTGTTGGACATATTATCCATTTTTTTATTAAAAATAATGTTTGTCTTCTCGTAATAGAGAAGGAAAATAATTTATTTACATGCATATCATGCCATTGGAGGCATGACGGGTATAATGATTTCCAAATTTGGACTATATTATTGTTGTTAACTCTTCTATGACCAAGTACTTATTTTGGAGTAACTTCCTTAACAATTACCCTTTCTTTTATAGTAATTGTTGTAGCAGCTACTATAATAACTTCTATAACAACATAATATATATTAAAATATTATGGAAGCAACATCTAAAGAACTAAAAGTGAATAAGATGTCTTCTATGACCAAGTACTTATTTTGGAGTAACTTCCTTAACAATTACCCTTTCTTTTATAGTAATTGTTGTAGCAGCTACTATAATAACTTCTATAACAACATAATATATATTAAAATATTATGGAAGCAACATCTAAAGAACTAAAAGTGAATAAGATGTGTAGGAGAGTTTTCTATGTCAAGGATGCTCCTTCATGAGAGATGGACTTTCCAAATGTCTTTTCCATCCGTGGCATTCCTTGCACATTAAAGCCATTGAAACATAATAAAAACTTTTAGATGATATAGGCATTGTACACATCCAAATAAGAAGATTTGGGAGTCATGAATAGACATGAATACAAATCCTATCACTATGTAGAAACACATGCAATGAAAATACATTAATTACACGTTATATATATGTGTGTGAGAGATTCCTGGAAATCCTTGTATTTTGTAGAGGGTAAGAACATCCAAATCGACGTAGATCACAAAAGAATGGATGATAGGTGAATATTTTTTAACAGGGATTATACAATGTATTTTTTAATTTTTAGATTTCAATTTGATTTTTTTGAAATGGATTAAATTGTGATTTTGTAATGGATTAAATTAACAAGTGGATAGATCTAGTTTTCTTAGTTTGTTTCACAAATATTTATGTGTGAAAATTGGATAACCATTGTCCTAGATAACATTGTCAGCATACGTATCGTGAGTTGATGGACTTATTTTTCCTTTTTTTTAAGAAGCCATATTCATATATTTAAACAAAGATATATTCCAATATTTTGTAGAGAGACAATTAATGAGGCTAGCTTGTTGACATCTTGATAATTAGGAACTTGGGAAGTCAGCATGTGGCAATGCATTAACGTTCCCTTTGAGATAATGCAATGTTTGTAACAAAACACATATTCTTATATCATTAAGAGGATGAAGAGACACATCCTTTTCCAAGTTCACTAGCTAACTCTAAAGAAGTTAGCTTTAAAAGAAGTGTGGATTTGAAGGCCATATTAGTGAATTTTTTAAATCATAAAGATATAATACATATGGTTATCTTATTAATGAAATAATTGGTAACTGAAATTGAGGCAATAATAAGGTCATTTCTCTATTTATGGAAGAGAGGCTCAAATCTTGCATAACACACAAAAGCAATTTGAGAAGGTTAAGCAACAATAATAATATATCAAAAAAAAGTAGGCCCCAAGTATAATTCCTTGAAAAATCTAAAGCTAATATCTGCATGCATTTTTCATGAAGATGGAAATACAATAGATACTTTTAAGAGGTTTAGGTTTGAAAATGTTTTTGAAATGGCCTTGTGAAGGTTGGTGAAATAAACCTAATGTTTTTTTTTTAAAGGAGAATTGTGATTGACATAGAGTCAAGCATGAAGTTTTAGGAAAAATAAGTCATTATCTTTATAGTTTTAAAGTATTTTGAGGGTTTTGGGTGATAAAATTTGTCCTTAATTTATATTAAAAAAATCACAATTCATTTGCTAAAAACTACATGTTGCTAAAAAAAAATAAATGTTTTTGAGATAATATATCAAAAACTTCTTATTAGATTCCTAATTATCTATACATTTTTATAAATATGAATTTAAAACATGGATATGATTATCACATAAAAGGATGAATCCAGGGTAATCTAAATGTTACAATATGAAACTTATGGCATCATTCTTAGCATTCAATGTTCCTTGTATGAAAGGCTAGTACAATCATTGAAATAAGACATTCAACAATTTTTATTGGCGGTGTATCCTTTTGGGAAAACACTGTCCACCCTGTTTTAGAAAACCCCACCCCGTTTTAGAAAACCCTATCCCGCATACATTTTTTTTTTCAAACCATGGAATTTACATAGATTAGAGTATTATGAAAATTGAGTTACATTTTTTAGAGTGCTAAAAAAACCTTTGAAGTAAGACTTAAAAAAATCAAAATATTAATAATTTTTATTATACCACTATCAACATGAAGTAGAAAAAGTAAAGGCCTCTTATGACACGTATATGACATTAAAAAAATTGATAAAAATATGTTTATAGTGACGGTGTTAAAGGTAGGACAAACTTATTCTTTTGAAGAACCTCAAGTATCGTGTAACTGTATACAAGATCAACAAATTTTTTCTTTGATGAAAAAATTTCCCACATATGGGAAGCATATGTATACCAAATTATAAGTAAATTTGGGTAAAGGATTCAGGTATTTGGTAATGGAGGTGAAAAGTACAATGGAAACTCTTAATAGTTGGGACTCCACTATGTGATTGAGTGTCAAAATTTCATTTCCATATTTGAGTAAGCCTTTTTGATGTCTATATCCATTCCATAATGTTTACTATTCATATTTTTATTTAATTTAATGATTGTATAAAGGAACCCTCTTGATCACCTTACCTAAGAATCCATAATAAAAAGGATGAATCCATATATTCGACAAGGGATACATTATTATTATTCATTATTCATTAACATATCTTGAGATACAATAAGTGTGCATATAAACACATGCATGGGTGATAAGTCATGTCCTTGGAAAAGGGCATGACTTATCATTATTACATAATAATGATACATTGCATAATAATCATATTATCACTATCATTAGATGATATTTTTCTTATGAATATTATGACATGATATTTGTTTATTACATTATGAGAATAAATGTAATATACCTTAGTTATATTACAAATGTACCCCCTTAAACATGTTTTGTCCTCAAAGAATAAGTAATAGAAACTTCTCTTCATTAAAATAAAAAATGGTTTGTAATTGTTATCGATTAGATAAGGTTGAGGACATGAGGTGATATTTTGTTCTAACCCTTGAACAATATTGGTGCATTGAGAAAGGATCGATATATTGAAGGTTGATTCTTTCTAGAGCTCTATGATGATAAGATTATAGATTCAATATTCTTTGTTGTTGACTTCGAGGCACATAGATATTCGTATTCTTCGATATGTAAGTTCACCATTGAATCTTGTTAAGTACAATTGGATATGGGCACATTGATTCTATAATTCTATGGATTCTATGATTTGGGCTCCGATATGGAACCCTGATACGATGATCTTGATTAATATTTTTATGATTCACTTGAGTTGACATGTTAATATGCGATAAATTTGTATTCATTGAAACACCAATGAGTTTATCAATGCTAATCGATGGAACTTCAACCATCATTAGATATGTAGATGTTGCTTTATCATTGAGTTGTTTCTTGAACTCAACTTTTGGAAGATCTAAGACTTCATTAGTAATGAAACTTTGATTTCTAATTTCAATCCCTTCTGTTAGCACTCAGAATCACCCTCATCTTGCAAGAGGATAAGCCCAATACCCATCAAAATATTTGCAAGTATAAATTAATGATTAAAGGTCAAATGAACAAAAATCAACATAAGAATGTTTTAACACATACATCTGGGCTAGCATGCATAAGCAAATGATGTTTTGATTAACTTCAGTTAGTGGTTTAAGGATAAAGGTGAATAGATGGAAAAATTAGTGAGGAAGGTGGACAAGTCTGCTATAAGCATCAGGGCTTCAAGAAACTAGGAGAAGAAAAACTCAATCACAAGAACTTCTTGAACTTAAAGTTTAAAACACTGAAAAACATTCATAGAAGAATTATAATCAAACCTCCATTATAACACAACCACAACATCTCATATGGATCATCCGATCATGAGCATTTTAGAATAAGAGGAAACAAGATGATGAAAGGAATTGACTTCTATTAATGAAAATGTCTCAAGTCTCATACATAACCAGAGAACAACTTTGTTTTGTCAAAATATTACAAAAAAGGGAGCTCTCCTCAACCATCTGAACCGCTCATATCATTCATCTAATGTATTTATAATCAAAACAATATACAAAAGCTAGGGGTGTGAGTTGGCCTTCCTATCCTAGGATTCTCCATAAAAAAATACAAGTCTAACATCTGTACTAACAGATCTAACAAACTTCTCAAATCAAGGAGCATGTTGGCAACCACTCTAATAAAAAATGAATGACATGTCTTGCTTCTTGGGTGCATTTTCTCCAGTGCCGTGTGTCCTCCAGGCTCATATGTTGATCTCCAACTATCCCCTGTTTATCTTTGGTTCCCTCCAAATCATGAAATTCAAGAGGGAGTCATGAATTCAAAACCTCTAACTGTAATAGCTAGTTCGTAGCACCATTCCGTAGCACATTCGGTAGCCAATTCTGTAGTTGCCTCCTATAACTCCTCTGCAGATTCTGTAGCGCCCCTTTGAAAATATGCTCTACAGATTCCTTAGTTCCCTTATTCCTGTTTTCTCTGTGATAGTCTGGTCGCAGTCTGCTAACGTTCTGCTTCTCGTCATGACATTCCTTTGATGATTTGAATTAGTGCCCAGTTTTGTTGCCATGCATTGATCTTGTACTGGACCTTATATAAGCACGTGATTTCAGAAGTTTTCAATGTTGGTTTGGATCCACACCGCTCCAACCCATGAAATCCACCACCAACTACCACGTACCCCTCTAGTTATACCATGGTTTTGATTTCAGGATCGCTCTAGGATTTTAACATTCGAGCATGTTCCATCCCCAAAATGAAGTGTGGCTGTCGATCTTATTACAATCTGTGATCTGGGTAACCTTGCTATTTTAGCGCCCTTGCTAAAGTTTATCCATCTACCAACTCCAGGATCCTTTTAACCATGTTTAGAGATGAGACCAATTTTGGTGTTTGGGAACTTTGGATGCTGTGTTTTGTGCTCATGGTTGTTTCCTACGAAAACAAAGTACTTGGATGATCTGTTGTGAGCTCAATCAATGGCAAAAAAGATGACCAGTAATTCGAACCAAATCATGATATGCGTTTATCCTTCAAGAAATACAGAAAAACTTTGTGCAAAGAATTAGTCAAGAAAGACAATAAGGAAAACCAAGTCATTGAACAAAAGGGAAACTGAATTTATCAATGAGAAGAGGAAAAACTTCTAGGAAGGTATGTGCAAAAGCGAGAGATGAGGCAGAGGTGCAGATTTAGATATTAACAACAACTACATATTACCCATGACAACTTCATGTGATAACATTAGATCCATAGGGGATGGAATGCTCCCCGTGAGCTTCCAAGAACAAGCAACTTTAGTGTCTTATCCTAGGGATATGGGGTCACTTATTCAAACAAAAATAAAAAGAAAATAAAAAGTGATACTTACAATGAATTGAAAACCAATCATGGCTTAAGAAAAATATTTTTTCAGAAAGTTCCCATTTACAGGGCCACTGAAAACTTTGGAATCCTCCAAGTTCTTCAATTTATAAGTGTTATTTGAAAATATATCAGAAATCTTGAAAGGACCAATCCACAAGGTGACGCAGACCCTCGACCCTCGAGCCGATATCCACTCAGGATCTTTTCCAAAACCTCCACAAGAGTAAGAAGGGACTCTTTTTCTTTGACCAAGAAAGAGATCGGGTCTCATGAGTTTGTGGATTTTAACACAATGCCACAACTCTCAACAATGGTTGAGACATGAAACTGTGAATGGGCGTAAGGTATAAGCATTTCTCCCTTAGCCCCCATTTTCAATATGACCACAACCAAGGCCTGGCACAAGCCCTTTCGTGACTCGCGACTTAGCGAGTTGGAGAGTCATGGACTCTCGACTCCTCCAACACCCCAAATGCCAATAACTAAACTAGTGATATGGCGGATGGTGTATGGCCCCTTTCTGTTAGCTCCCTTTACAAATGAGCACTGGCTAGGCTAAGTACTATTCCCTCTCGCAACTCGCGACTTCGCGAGTTGGAGGGTCGTAAACTATTGCTCTCCCCTTGCGAACCTTCGAAGTACGATAAGTCAACAGAGTGTTGAATCCTCCCAATTGACGTGTCCATGCCAATTTTCGCTTGCTTTCACCTTTTCAACACGCTACGTCAGCACCATCTGTCGCATGTGACTTCATTGTTCAGCGTTTCATAACCTCCGCGATCACAACAAAGGTTTATACACCTCGAAACCTCGATACACAATATGGCGGGGGGTTGATACAATGGTTTTCCTGCTGTTGAGATCTAACGGCCTGAACTTCCCACCTTATACCTCGCGACTCGGGACTTGGAACGACCCAGGAATTGGCCTGCCTTCCAAACCCACAAACCTCGAAAATCCCAAGGAAATCTGGCGGCTCGAATAAAACACAATCAACGGTTTCCATTGATCCTCGGCTCTTAGGTGACAAGTTCCTCCTGAGCTTATGGGTGTTGAAAGACACTCAGTCTTAATCCCTCCCCTGGTTTATCAGATCCAATGACCCATGGAACTTCGACACTTCTCCTTGAAGCGATTCCATCGTCTATTTTCAACTCCATGAGGACTTCTTGGCAAATGACGTGGCATCCTCCCTCCTAAACTGAACTCCTGTAAGGAAAGTTCGACCTCTGTCTCCCTTTGAACACTTAAAAGGTTCAACCCCTTCTGATCTTTCGCTTTCAAATTCAAGGCTTCCAAAAGGGTCTCTGCGTGCACTCCTTGCAGAAAATTTCAAAAAACCTCTGGTTATTTTGGACCTTCGACTTTACGCTCTTTACAGCAACAGTCTTTCATTCTTCCTCTTGGGTTTGTAAAATCCAAGACCTAACCCAGCCTGTGCACACCTTGCATGGATCTATGCCTTGCTAGTACTTCTGCCTGTAAAGACACAATTGTATACTTCCTGATATTTCTGAGATGAAACCTAGAACCTGGTTGACGCACTCCTTGTGGACCCTCCACTGCACTCTTTGTAGGATTTATCAAAAAGAGAAACAACTGAAACTCATTCTCCACTTATCCAGAATTCAAATATTCAACATATAATTCTAGAGCCTACACACACACATAGCATTGAAAGAAAATGCATACAGAGAATGCAAACAAGCCTGTAACATACCATTTAACAGGTGGTTCCAACAACCATAACAAACACATAGATTTGGAATCAAAGCTTTCTTCTATTAATTCCAGTTCTCCTGTACATGGTAAATAACAACAACTAAAAATTCATAAAATTATCTATTCTCCTCTGCAGCTGTACAACTTATGAGTATTGAATTATGTTGTTATAATGATACAAGGGTTGAGGGTGTATATCGTCTGTTTTCCCTCCTAAGCTGCTAAACTGTCTAATCTATCATTTAAATCTACTTACTTGCATTAAACACACATAAATGCCTATTACATCCGATAGATAGGAACATACGCTCCAAAATTAGGTTGGATCTTTGAGGCATAAATGCAACTGCACTTTCCTCCCATCCATTACATTAATGTTTCAGATTTCGAAATTCACAACGTTTTCACAAAAACGTATTTAATTGCATCTGCACGTCCAACTATCTCCTTGGCTTTAGGCACGCACTTGGGCTTTATATGATGCTCCACATCACAAGGCTTCGAATTTACCATGTTTTCCTTTGTCTTTCTTGGGTGCATCCCACTAAAGCACTAGATCTCCCAAATGGAAATATTCTTTGCTTACCTTCTTGTCAAAGGCTTGATTGATCTTCTGTTGATGGTCCCATTCTTTGTCAAGTAGTTGCTCCCTCGTTTGTTGTACTTCTACCAGCTTTTGTATCCACTTGACCATATCATCAGGTTCTCCTTGGTAGTCCTAGAGGAATTTTTCCACAAATAAGGCAAGATGAGTAGGAAAAATAGCCTCAACTCCATATATAAGTTGAAAAGGGGAAACACCAAGTGACCTCTTTGTTGTAACTCTATCATCTCATAAGGAAAATTTCAGGTTTGAGTCCCATGCTTTCTTGTTATCTTCTAACAATTTCTTGATGATCTTAATGAGGCTCTTGTTAGAGGACTTTGCCAAACCATTTCCTTAGGGGTAGTAAGGAGTAGAATGGACTAATATAATCCCATACTGTTCATAGTACTTGATCAATGGTTCATCTTTGAAGGAGGCAACATTGTCAGTAACAATTCTGTTTGGACAACCAAATCTTGACATGATATCCTCAAGAAAACTAATGATTACCTCGTGAGAGGAATTCCTTGTAGGAATTGTTAGAAAAATAGGACCGCGGAGCAATAAAATAAAACAAATGCAGAAATAAAACACAAAAGATACACAATACAAGAGAGACACAGATTTACATGGTTCACTCAGTGTGGGCTACGTCCACCAGAGAAATTGCCAGGTCCTTTCTTTATTATTATCCAGCAAAATGAAGGGATACAACCTACAGCAAAACCC
>SNQJ01S0051122.1:77906-117139 GCA_010110895.2 Picea sitchensis
AATGGTTTTAGAAACAACTCAAAAACTTTACTCCACATATTATTAATCTATACTTCACCTTTATATGTGTGTGTGTGTTCACTACTTTAATAGTCCCTTTTGAAGCATTAATAAAAATCCCACTAAAAGTAAATTTATAATCTCCCATATATAACTTTATATCTTTGACTTTTAAAAAACTTCTTTTAATATTCTCCCTTTATATATTTCCTTCAAATATCATTCATTTAGTTTTGACCTGGAATTAGGAGTTAGTGTTCTTATATATTTTCCCAAATGGAAACTTGTTCCTACCATGAGATGGTAGCGGCTTGGCTCAACAGACATGGCTCGTTGATTCCCACCTCACAAATTTACTTGATTAATGGATATTAGCCATAGTTTCTCTGATGTTTTTGCCCATTGCAGCACCCAATGGGGTAGTAGATGGATTGGCAACTCAATTTTAGGGTTCCAACAATGGTCAAACCTAGAAATACAACAATTCATGTGGGTTGATCCAAGTAACACGATTATTATGCAAGTCGCCTAGGTTATTATTATATATATTTTTTTTTAACACCCAATTGTAGAATGATAACTCAATACACTATGATTGTTGTAATTAATGTGTTGAATGGTATGATGGTACGAATTAGAATTTTGTACGGAATGCAAATTGTGTATATGGAAGCTTGGGACGGGCTTCAAATTGTGCTTATGAAGAAATTGTACAGACGGTTACATCAAAATTAAATTTTAGTTGATTTCTTTCTGGAAGAGAGTACAAACATATAGTACAGCCCAATCACTGTACAATCCCACAAATGATATGTAGTGAACTTAATTGAAATGTGTGGACTGCTATTTTCTTCAATGGAAGAGATTAACTTCTTTAGTAATACCATATTTATTCACTTTGTGTCATTGAAAATGTTCTTGAATCAATGTTTCTTCAATTTTGTAATCAAATGACTTATTATTAGTGTTATTATATTTTTTTTTTTGAAAATATGAATGATGAATGGCCAAGGGACAAGTTGTGGTCAAAGACAAAAGACTAATAGAAAATCTGAAACAATGGGGTTGGCCAAAATCTGGATCGAGACAAAGCTCTGATACCAAATGAGACAAACAAAAGTTCACTCACACAGAAAATATCCAAAATAGAAAGGATATAATGCAATAATCCATGTAGGACTGTAAAATATATTATGGAAGAATTTATTAACAATAGATTGATAATAGATGATATGATGAGAATGAGAGCCCATTTATATATCCTCATAGGGTGTTCCCTTTCATGAATAGACATGTCCTTTAGATAAAACACATCTTTTCATTTATGATATATTAATTATTATCATGTTTTATATAAGTTACAACTTGTTAATGTTTGATTTTGTTAAGACCGGAAAACAACCTCACAAGGATATGAATCCCCCTGCATTTTTATAGAGGTGGTACTCCTCTTTGGCTAAAATATATTCCTTGAATATCATGGATCAAGGAGAATGCTAAACAACAAACCCTAGATCTTTATTTCTTGGATTTATGAAACGATATTGTTCTTCAATAACCTAATATGATCTTTAAGTGCAACAAAAGAAAATAGTTTAACAAGAAAAATATTGAAGGGAGGCTTCAACATCGGAATATATTTGTGTTCAACATCATATATACAACCTTCTTAATTAGATACACATAATATATTCATATTGTCTCTTGAGAAATAGGAGGAAATGTTTTTGATCATTCAAATAAATTTAAAATAATATTGCAGTTAAAAGATAAGAGAATTTGACAATCATACTTCAAAAATATCACCCTTAGACACTCCAAGATCTTAAACATCATTGAAGTCATGCCCCAAAGTAATTCTTTGTGGATTTTTATTCATGAAATATTTTCAACAATATACAAAATCTCTTACAGTCACATTCATGGACGTAAATTCTCCATGATTACATAAGAAATGTCTTTGAAGAATACAAGAAAGAACATTGGAGACTCAACCCCATGCTTGCCTTAGAAATACAAACATAAAGCCATGAGAAATCAATGTTGAAGAAAAAAAGAAATGGAGAATATGTAGATCTCTATTTTCTGATAAGAAGTTTGGTTTTATATTCATGGTTTATCCCTTCTTGTTATGATCTTCTGCCTCTACCCCTCTGATTATGGAACTTTTGATGAAGCTCTTCTTATCTTTTTAAAATTTTCTCTTCTAACTCCTTGATGAAGTTAAGGTTTTATCTTCTTCAATTTCTCATATGATTTTCTTCTTGAAACATTCACTTTAATTAATGACTCCTATAATTGTATTTAATTAGTTCACATCATTAATTTCTGCATCTTTCAAATGGGTCATTTTCCAACGACTCAACCTTATGCTCATTTTAGAAATACAAACATAAAGCCATGAGAAATCAATGTTGAAGAAAAAAAGAAATGGAGAATATGTAGATCTCTATTTTCTGATAAGAAGTTTGGTTTTATATTCATGGTTTATCCCTTCTTGTTATGATCTTCTGCCTCTACCCCTCTGGGATATGGAACTTTGATGGTAGTTTCCTTCTATCTTTAAAATTTTCTCTTCTAATCCCTTTATTTTAGCTATGTTTTATCTTCTTCAATTTCTCATATGATTTTCTTCTTGAAATATCTGACTTTAATTAATGACTCGGCAATTGTATTTAATTAGTTCAAGCATTCTCATTAATTTCCTTGCATCTTCAAATGGTCATTTTCCAACTTTAATAAAAAAATTAAATAAACTTTATTTAAAAAATTAATTAATTTCCATTTTTTTTTTTTTTTTTTTGCTGCAATTTTTTTGTTTCACTTTCAACAATGGAAACATATTTATATGTTATTTTAATTCATTCATCTTTCTAATGATATAAATTTTATCCAAATCCAACTCTCAAATCTCAAGATACGAGCTCATGAAGTTGAGTTGTCAATCGAATCCATCAAAAAATAAGTTGAGCTTTAATTTCACGATTTTGTCACCCGAAGCTCAAGTTATGGCCTCTGCAAAATTGTGACTCAATAGTTGTTCATTAAATTTGATGGGGAATTATGGGCCCTTAGATTTAATTGCGACCTCCTTTGTTAAAATTTAAACTTTTCCTTCATAAAAGGATATCCGACATGTATTGGGATATTTGATACACAATGGTATATAATGACAAGTATGTTATACACTTAATAAGGAATATGAGAAGAGAAGATTATGGATCTTTATTCGACCTTCCTTGGGAAATTGATTAATAAAATATAATTTTAAATACCAAGTCAATCTCCACCTATGCCCAATCATCATAATGAGTCACCATCCTCGTGTCACCGCATTTCATCAATTGGTATGCCAATAATCTGCCTCATGTAACCAGTAAGAATATGTCATGTGTCATCCAATAGTAATGTGCCACATGTCTCCAGTGATGGGGTGCCACGTGTCATCCCTCATAGGCTGCCATGTGAAAAAAATAACACACTGCCATGTGTAACCAACTATTAATCACTACGTGTCATAATTTAAGTGGTTGGAAAATGGTAATATTTTAATGTTTAAAAAAAACAAGAATTTTATGGTAAAATGGTTAAGGTATATAATAAATGGAAGAAAGGTTAAATGAGGGGGAGGGTAATTTATAGGTGTCATAGGTGAGGGGGGTCACATAGTATGACAAAGGGGGAGGGTAATGTGTAGGTGTCAACGTGTCGAGTTGGCGAGTGAGGGAGGTGAGGAGGTAAGGGAATATGGCAAGTCCGCCAACCCACCATGGTATGGGGAGGGATAAGAAATAAATAAAATGAAGTTAAGTATGGTAAGAGGGGTGGATAGTGTAAGGTGAGAGGAGAGGTAAAGGGGAGGGATAAGGAGAGAGTTAGATTCATGGGCTGGGGAGTGAAGTGTAGGGGGTAAAATGAATGTGGTGGGTTCCCGCGAAATCATAAAATTAAGCTAAGTATCGGTAATGAGAAGAGAAGAAAATATGAGATTTTTGAAAATGAGAATAATTAAGAAAGGGTAGGGGATATGCAAAAGAATTTAAGTGTTGAAATATGATAATGAGAGAAGTTCCAATATTACGAATATTTCTCTGAAAACTCGAACATCGAGTTTTTTCAAGAGTTCGTCATGGTTCTACATGGAATAAGTGATTTTGTCACTTAAACATCATATCTTGAGCATACGAACTTAGATTTTGAATCTGAAAAATGTGTGACGAAGATGAGACTGAGGGATATGCAATTAACTTGTTATCATTCAAAAAAATTCTTCTTTTAATATCATTTTTTTTTAATTATTCAAAGAACCGGAAAATATAGATGACCAATTTTTGGTCAACACAGGTAAGTACCAAATCAACAAGATGTAGGCACCAACCTACAACTACAATGTTTGTAGGAACCAACCTACAAGAGACACCAATCCCATTAGTTGTCAATAAATCATCTCTTTCCCTCAAACTTTCACTTGCATAAATCTATTTCTCTCTCTCTATTGTCACACCACTCTCCTTTAGTTCACAATATGCTTGATTTAATAATTTCCTTAGACTTTGGACCTTTGATCCATCCTTAGGAAATTAAATTTCACATTATTTCATCTTTTGTCACTCAAAAACCTCCAATACTAAGCTCTATTACTCTCGTATACTAATCCCCTTCAAAATTCTCTCTTTTGTTCCACAAACTTAAGAGCCTCAACTCTCTTCCTTTTGCATGAAATTTTATGTCACCCACTCACTCTAAAAAGATTCAAGAAATGTTATTTATACACTCCATGCTTCCATGGATTTGTACAAATACCAAAAATATGTCCATGGGGTCAACTCCAAATATCTTTAAATCTTCCTCAAAATTGAGCTATAACACTCCTTCGAAACTGATCTCAAACCCCCTTTGGTTTGAGGTGTGATCTACTCATTGGTCCCTTTGTACAAGAATTAATGCACAACTACCATCAGATCATCCCTTGAATCAAATTGTGACCATCGATATGTTCTCTGCCCACCAAAATAAGAAACACAACCTCAACACTGAGTATTTGTCCAATATTGTCACATTTTGATATCATCCATTGATTTACTCTTATCATATTGGGACCACCAAGTCTTTGAATACACAACATACCACTCAATTCTCAATAGTCGTCTGATCATATTAAGATTCAATCTCAATTGTTAGTCTTTTTCCCTTGATATCGGAACTATCAGGTCACCGAGCTTAGCAGGATATTGTCCCATCAGGCCCCTGGGATTTCAACACAACAATGCTCCTTCAATATTTCAGTATTTGATATACCAATTCCCTCTTTGAGACACATGGCTCAATCCTTATATGAAATGTGAACTAATTGTAGCTAGTACATGTAATTGTCATGGCATATTTTGTGGCACTAACATGGCATTTGAGCTAGCCCACCGGGCCACTAGGACTTCAATACTATACACATACTCTACTCTTATGGCATTTAATATGTCAATATAGGATCACCGGGCCACCAGGGTATCAATCACTGAGAATTTCTACAATGCAATGCTTCTATTCAATCTTCTAATATACAATATATTTTTTGGACCACTATGATGTCGTGTAAGATGACATGGTTCTAACATGGTTGTTGATGTGGCACGAACATGGTCACCAAGGTGGCCTCCTCATGGAAAAAAGGTACTAACTTGGTTGTTGATGTGGTGTTGATGTGGCATCTAAGCTAGCTCACCGGGTAATATTAGGCCCTCATAATTTCAACATTGTGTAAATGTGTTGAACCTGTACCGAATAGATCTATATGGGAATTGACATACATAGTTGAAGAGAAAATACAAGAAAAGAAAAGCAAGAGAGAAAGAATGGAAGAATTCGCATTAACAGTATTCCACACACAAAGAGTGAATAATTTACAATAGATATAGTCTACATGAGTAACTAATGTGCCATAATAGTGATCTAGAGAGATATAGACACTCATTGACATACATTGGAGTGATCTGCCACCTAGTCCTAGTTAACTGATCCATGCAATCATCAGCTAACTGAGACACATGTGTGGAAGTGAGAAAGACACATGAAAATGTTGGTGATAAAACTGAGGTTTCCATGCATGAGTGACTTTCACTAGTCTAACTGAATGTAACTAACTCTAGAGAGAATATTATCATCTAATGAATCGTTCTCAACATTGGACTGTCAAACTTAGGAAAATAATTCTATGTGAGTGTGTAATATCTCCAACATCCCCCCTGAACACTACTAAGGTGTACATGATGAATGGGTCCTGACAACCAAGGCCATGTTAGGTACCCATTGTACAATGCATATAAGTATGAGACATTGAAAAAATGAGGAAAGAAGGAAAACCTAGGGGGGAAACAACCCCCTCAAATTACAATGCATAAAAAAAAATGAGAAGGAACAAAAAGTAGTTGCTAAGAAACCATGTCCTTCACTCCAAGAAGACCTCACAACTATGCAAGTTTGTGCTCGTTCAAGATTTTGTTCGAGATGTAGATGTCTGCATGGATCGGATGAAGTAGATACACCATTGAGATGTCCACACATATCCACTTTCTCTTCTTGTAATGAAGAAGATCCAAATAAATTTTGGATGAAATTTTGAAAACCGTGCAACCTTTCTAGAAAAACACTGAAATTTTGTTGATTTTAAAATGATCATAAATTCACTTCCCGAACTCCATTTTGGACAATTTGTTTTTTGAAATTGGACATTTTTCTGAGAGGAATTCAAATATCCAATTTGTTTCTACCAATTATTCTCATAAAATATCAAAATTGAATATGATGTGCACAACCCCCTTTTTGTCTCTGGAGATGCATGCATGGTGCTATTGAGATGCATGCATGTTAAGTATCAAATATTTGAATACAAAAGAACCACAGTATATATACAAGAACAATCTAGAAAACCACCACTTTATTATATCAAACCCTTAGGGTAGGGAAACACCATACAATGGATCCTATTATGGAAGGGATCCTCTCCTATTCACTTGTCTCTTCAAGGGGGATTTATCCTAATGAGCTTTAGCTCCAAATACAATACTTTTGTTCATGTATAATTACATTGCTTGAACCCATTTATATAGTGCTACCATCACCTAAGAACATTCTAGAGGAGGAATCTTCTAGAAGCATAAACTTATAAGAAGTCCTCTTACATTTATTATATCTAAATACTCATTTATTATATATAACTACCATAGTGGGTCTTATTTAATAATATAGTGGACCTATTATACCTTACATTGAATGGCCTCCACTACCCCTCTAGCTACCTAACATTCCATCCCCCTTATGAAAGTGTTGTCCTCAACACTTATTATGAGGGTGGACAATCATATACCAGGGTCCCATGGATAATTCTAGACCATAATGTTGAATAAGACTGGAGAACCAAGATCCCATGCATAAATGTCGGTCACTATGCTGAAGTAATTGAAATACCACTGTGAACATGGATCCCATGTCCAAGTGTTCATGTGAACTCCACGATGAAGATATTGGAACTTGGGAAGCAATTGAAAATGATGCTCTAAATATTGACACTGGTAATGTGGATCGAAATATTTAGAACCAACAAAAAATGCATCCACTTTGACTGGAGAATTATAAAACTGAAGAAGAATATGCATAGAATTATCATTTTTACTCTCCAGGAATTTCTCTACCTGAGGGGGAGTAGAGTCACCAAATAGAAGATGGAAATAGTTATCATCCAAAAAATGACATCTTTCTGTATACCAATCATCCCAATCGGACTCAAAAATCATACCAAGCATATATTTCTTTATTATATTCGTCCATTATATGCATTGAAATTTTGGACTCTTAAATACATTCATCTTGAATATGTTCCATTTCAACTTTGAACTCCTTGAATAAGTTTTTCTAGAATATGTTGCATTTCAACTTTGAACTCTTGAATTGTTGTCTTAATGTCTTCCATGATTCGAGAACAAATATACATTGGAAACACCACATATAATATATCAAAAGAAATCTCATAAAATTATTTATCCAATGGTATTGATCTGGTAGCAATCTGATCACCCTATGAAAAGTTATGAACTCTGCAGTCTCGTCGTCGTCACGAAAAACCTCAAAACATAGCTGGTTTTAAATAAACGATATCTTCACTTCCATAGCTCCAATTTGGATGATATTTTTTTGAAATTGGGTGAAATTGTGAGAGGAACTCATATCTGCAATTGTTTTTGAAAAAATCAGCCCCAAATGCTACAAAAATCAGAAAAATCACGTGGTCGTCCGCGGAAAAAAACCTTGAAAATTGCAAATTTTAAAATGCAAATAACTTGACTTCTCAGACTCTGTTTAAGATGATTTTTTTTTAACGTGGGTTTTTTTCTGAGAGGAACTCATATATACAACCATGTTTTGAAACTTGTACACCAAAAATCATATAAATGTTTTGAAATGTCACGACCCTCTTTTTTTCCAAAAAAATAAATATGTAAAAAATAAAAATATCTGCCCACACTTCTTGCCAAGGAAAGTGCTCTGATACCAATTGTTAAGTACCAAATATATGAATACAAAATCACCATAGTATATATACAAGAACAATCTAGAAAACCACGACTTTATTATATCGAATACTTAGGGTAGGACAACACCATACAATGGATCCTATTATGGAAGGGATCATCTTCTGTTCAGTTGCCTCTTTGAGGGGGCTGGATCTTAATGAAATTCAGATCCAAATACAATACTTATATTCATGTCTAATTACATTGCTTGAACCCATTTATATAGTGCTACCATCACCTAAGAGCATTCTAGAGGAGGAATCTTCTAGAAGCAGAACCTTCTAAGAAGTCTTGTTACATTTATTATATATAAATACTCATTTATTATATTTAACTATGATAGTAGGTCTTATTTAATAATACAGTGGGCATATTCTACCTTACATTGAATGGCATCCACTACCCCTCTAGCTACCTAACAATGCAAAAGTTTAGGCATGTGACTCTTGAGATGCATGCATGATATCTTTTGTATGAAATTCATAGAACAAATATGAATTAGAGTAGACATCATATGCAATTAATGGAACAAGAATTTGTGCAGATACTTGTGTAGAAGACTCTTCATAATAAGAGGCTTGATCTTCTAATGGTTTCTCTTATGGATCTAACTTTTGAATCTCCTGCATAAAATATTATTTATTCCCAAATAAAACCTCCAATATGATCCATAATTTGTTTGGATTTGAGTCTTGTGAGTAATCATATACTTGGTGGAGAATTTCAAGATAAATAAACCAAAGGATACATCATATGGTCATATCTTGTCTATTGAGCAAGTCATTTTTCTCATCGATGAAATCAAGCTCTACTTCCATTGCCACAGTTATTTGGTACAAGCCTTTGCATCTTAGCTGAAGTAGAATTTTTAGATTCCATTCCAAATAGTTATGAGGCGTGAGAAGTATTGTCGACGAATAATCCATCTTTTCTGCATTCTTCAATCTTCATTACCTGCAAAAAGAGTCTAGTGTGTATTTTTCCTAGAAATTCGTCAGCTCTGATACCATGTAAATGTGTTGAACCAGAACAAAATAGATCTAGCTGGGAATTAGCATACAGAGTTGTAGAGAAAATATGAGAAAAGAGAAGCATGAGAGAAAGAATGGAAGAATTCTCAATAATTGTATTCCACACACAAAGAGTGAATAATTTACAATACATACAGGATACATGAGTAACTAATGTGCCATAGTATTGATCTAGAGAGATCTAGACACTCACTGATAGACAATGGAGTGAATTTCCACCTAGTCCTAGTTAACTGATCCATGCAATCATTAGTTAACTGAGAAACATGTGTGGAAGTGAGAGGGAGACATGCAACTGCTAGTAATAAAACCGAGGTTGTCATGCATGAGTGACTTCCACTAGTATAACTGAGTGTAACTGGCTATGAACTGAAGAGGAACGCCCTATTTTGTAGGGGAGTATTCTCTAGAGAGAACATTCTCATCTAAGGAATCGTTCTCAACATTGGACTATCAAAATTAGGAAATAATTCTAGGTGAGTGTGTAATATCTCCAACACATTGCATTGACGCTCCATCCATTTGATATTATATATGGCAATATTGAATCACTAGGGAACTAGGATATTAGGCCACCGGATTATCACCCAACCAAACCCTTGAATCTTTAACATTATGCTTTCACGTAATATATGATATCTAATATACATTGGGCCCCAATCCTTTGGTCTTATCGATTGATCTCTGAAGATCAACGGTCAGGATTTAAGCTACTAAAAGTTAACCCTTTGCACATGGTTCCATGAATTCCTCATTCATATTTAAAGTATATGACAACGATTTTTCATTATAATCATATAGAATTATATATTCCTTTTGAATGTGGGATATTGTCTTTTACCACGATCTAGTTAACTAGACTTGAAACCTCCTTCACTAGACTCAATAATGACCAGGCTTCCTCTACACTCTCATATTTCTTATTTCTCCTCGATCTCATCCTTTATTTGTAGGGTCAAATTGTCTAGCTTTCTAATTTTCATTTCCTTTCATTGTTGTGCATCTTGAATTTACTTGGGTTTTTCTCACACAATCCCTTCGTCTTCAGGGTAAACAAAGAACACTTGCATAAACTCAACAACATATTTGGACCATCAATGTACATGGGAATTCTTTACTTCCTTGGTTCAAATCACACAATGAGACACTTCCTAGGTCTACTATTTAATATAGAAGCTCAACATCTTGCAGAGACATTCACAGTCTACCCCTGCCATTCATAGTCTCCCTTTGTCTTTTGACATCAATGACAACAAAATTTCCAATATATTTCGCAATGTATGTGGAACCATTAGATTGAATAGAAAATTAAAAAGAATTATACAAGATTACAAAGCTCAAAAAGGGTGCAATGATAACATGGAGGAAGCCACTGGATTTTTGTAGTAGGTCATGATCACTTTGAGAAGGGAACAACTCACATGGTAGCCTAGTTTTTATGGGATGTAACTACCTCACCATGGGAAAAAAATAGAATTGTTTACATGTGCCACCAAATCGTAGGCAGCTGAGGAAAAGCATGCAACTAAATCACAAGATTTATGGTACAAAATTGCAAAAGTGATTGAGGGAGCTTAGGTTGTTGAAAAAGAATTTTTCATTTGAAGGAAACAACCTCGCCTTTGTGGGATTAAACACCTCTCTTTTGAGGAAGAAACCAATTGGTGAGGAAGCTCACATTTATTCAAAAAAAAATTCACTTTTGTGTATAAATAAGTGAGATTGGTGAGTGGAAAAGATGGGGTCGACCACAAAATTGTGGATCATATTCCATTCCAGAACCAGATCCAGGCGGAAGCACATTTCTTTGGTGTGGACCAAATCAAAGAATGGTGACATTTATGTTGTGAAACAAATCATAGATTGAGCACATGCCAAAACCATCAGATCATAGAAGGGGAAGAGATTGTTAATGCCTGAGGGGTTACATTTTTGTGGCCAATCAAATCGATGAAGGGAAATGGTGGAGGAGGACATTATTTCTCATTGTTGTGGAGTTAGAATCATATGTTGGTGTCTTTGATGAGAAACTGGGATGCTAGTGTTTTTGTCGAGGGTTGGAAACATTGTAATCAAAGATATATATTTCTATTAATTTGAATATAAAAGTGAATACCAATATATTTTGACTAGATTCTACTTGAATAATTAGACTAATGTATGACAACATTCTTGTGAGTTACGCAATACATTTATTTGTCCATCTTTATGTGAAATCCCTTTCCATAATTTATTTAAATTTGTCGATTGATTACAATTGGTTATGGGAATGCATTTTTTTTAACAAAATAATTCTTGTGGAAGTAAGTAATCTACCCAAAAATCTAAACAAATCTCATATCACCCTGCTTCGCTAAACACCCAATTGCACATGCAATATATAAACAAATCAACAAGGGTGTAGTATAACACCAAATAAAACAAAAGGGAAGTTGAAAGTATTGTATGTAATGTGGGAAGTACAAGTAAACCTATCAAGTCTATGGACACTCCCTAGCAGTAGGGTCATGCTTGAATGATACTAAGGCATCTTCGAGGAAGCAAAGCAATTATCGGTTAAAGAGAGATGAGGAACATACATAGGAAATTGTTTTACTCACCCAAAGAGAAGGCTTATGTCACACCTTAAGTCAATTGTTTGTGGATTGAAAGATAAGGAAAATTAACCTCATAAATTGGCTCGAAGAGATGATATGTGGGTTACATGATGTTTAGTTCTTAGTGGGAATATCTTTCAAATTCAAGGGCACATAGTTGTACCATAACTGAGAAATTAATTCTTATGGTCATATGGGCTTATCTTTAACACTAAGTGTGAATACATATTTTAAGGGATATTAGATAGATATAAATGCTTCACCTAGTTTGTTTCCATTTATTGAGTCCAAAACAACTCCCCTTAATATTTAGCAAAATTAAAGGGGGCCCCACTAAAATTTAAAACAACACCCTATTTCGGTTACATGATCCTACTTTTTATCAACTTGGGGGAGTTCTATGGTTGGACAACTTACTATATTTTTTATTATTTTCAGCCTCCTCATTTTATTTTATATTTGAGTGCTTTGATGATTGATTCTTTTGCTATGTTTGATATCCTCTCCTTTATTATTGGCTTGATTCATGTTTGTCTTGTTTTTTACCATTGCTTCTTGCTTTGAGCTTGTCTTTCTAAAAGACAAAAGGGTTATATGGGAATTAATTTTATTCGTTTTGTTATTGGAAATGATGTGATCGGGTTCTATTATAATATTTTGATAAACATAATTTCATGAAGTAATTTTTTAAGGTGGATTTTGTTCCATCATGAAAACTCTAACATTATGAGTTGTCGTTTTTATTGTTTACATGCATAATCATTGTTCGTCTTGAGTCTGCTTCCTTTCATCTCGAATAATACTATTTATAGACTTGGATTGTATTTTTAATATCATCTCACACCTTTGGAAAACTCAAAATTGGTTATATTAATGTTTCAACATTTTCACCACGATTTGATTTTCAATGCATAATTGAGTCAATTGGGCATTTTGGTGAATTAAAATAATTCAACTAAAAGTTAATGTTTAAGGAATTTATCCATGCCTTGAAAGAATATATATAAACGATTGGAAATAAGCTTCCAATTTTTTATTTGAGTGAAGCATTGTTTTTTTACGAAGCTCCTACTTTCATTAAAAAATAATTTTTTTCACTATTTTTCTCTTTTAAAAATTTGATTAGTCTTCTCCCTAATTACGATGCTTATTATTAATATGGAAAAAAATTTACACATGTTAGCTGGAAGTACATCACTAGCATTTTTATGTCTAAGAATCCCAAAAAAATATATGCTTAGGTTCATGTGAATTAGTTGGTCATTAAAGCTGGAGATGTTTATAAATGCATGAAACAAGAATGTTGAAATGATATAAATAACTATAATATTCCATGGTTTGATTAATGATATGTCATGGTTGCATTTGAGTAATTATGTGAAAACTTCATATTAATGAATTTTATTTCTTATATAATTGAAAAAAATCATTATTCTTCTTGAATGATTAACCATAATGCTTGTCTCCACTGATAAATTTGATGGGAGCCTTTACTTTATTGTTTTATTAATGATGATAACACATTCTTGTTGCATGTGATGTTTGAGGGATTGTTAAGGTTTTTGATCTTTTTATAGGCATGATTAAGTTTTTGGTTTGCATAATTAGAGCATTTTTATGATGACAAGACATTTTTGTTGCATGTGATGCTTGAACACTGTTAAGGTTCTTCATCTTTTTATAGGCATGATTAAGATGTTGGTTTGCATGATTAGAACATGATTATTTATCAACGACACTTTTATATTTTTCATGTCTCTTAAATTATGGATTCACAACTTCATCAAATCACTTTCATAATGTTATCCTTTATCTCATTAGTAATTGGATGATAAGAATTGGGAAAAAAATAGAATTGTTTACATGTGCCACCAAATCGTAGGCAGCTGAGGAAAAACATGCAACTAAATCACAAGTTTTATGGTACAAAATTGCAAAAGTGATTGAGGGAGCTTAGGTTGTTGAAAAAGAATTTTTCATTTGAAGGAAACAACCTCTCCTTTGTGGGAGTAAAGACCCTGCTTTTGGGGAAGAAACCAACTGGTGAGGAAGCTCACATTTTTTTCAAAAACCTTCACTTTTGTGTATAAATAAGTGAGATCAGTGAGTGGAAAAAGGGGGTCAACCACAAAATGATGGATCACATTTCGTTCCCCAACCAGATCACATAATGGTGACATTTATTTTGTGAAACAAATCAAAGAGGGAGCATGTGCTGAAACCACCAAATCAAAGAAGTGGATGAGATTGTTGAAGCCTCAGGGGTCATATTTTTGTGGCCAGTCAAATCAATGAAGGGAATTAGTGAAGGAGGAGATTCTTTCTCACATTATTGTGGACTTCGAATGGTAAACTGGAATGCTGGTGTTTTCGTCGTGGGTTGGCAACTTTGTAATCAAAGCTATATATTTCTATAGCAGTAGTCTGAACATTTTATCAAATGATTCTTTTTTTATGGTTATTTTTTCCTAGGATATTTGTCGGAAATCCAATAATAAATTGTTAGATTCGTAAATTTGAGTGATTATTTTTGTATAATCTGAGTGCTCTAAGGATTTATTAGGGTGTTGAATCCATTTTTGCATTCAGAAATGGATTTTAAACAACAAAAAATAATGATTTTGAATAGATTTATGTCACAGGATTCCAACAAAAAAACAATTTCATAGAACAATTATACAACACTTTTTGAATATAATAGTGAAGATATCTTTTGACCAATTTCTACTTGAATAACTAGACTATTGTATGGCAACATTGATGTGAGTTATGCAATACATTTATTTGTCCAATTTTATGTGAAATTCTGAGAATGCATTTTTGTTTACAAAATAATTCATCTGTAAACCATATATGCATATGAGCCTAATAGTCATTAAATTTAAGAATTCTTTTGATAAACTTAATAATTTATCAATTTGTCTTGTCTTGTATCTGATTTCATGTAGTAGAATTAGCTTATAATTAGTATAGAATTAAGTAAGTGTTTTCATTTTTCTTTTAATAGATTAAATTAGAATTATTTTCACAATTAAGAACTTTTGTTCTTATTATTGTTTAGTGCATAACAAATTCACATATCAGTTGGAAGTTACCATTCCAAAGAAGAGTAGGTGTAATTGGGACTTGCGATCATACAACTTTCCCTTTATTGGTAGAGGAATTTTTCCTCCTATCAACAAATTTTATTGGATACAAGAATACTTATATCATATTTTTTGAATAACAATTTATTCAAAAAATAAAAATATATGTATTTGTACTTAAACTTTTATTGAATCATGTGAATTAATTCCTTAGAGTCAATAATTAATCTCTATTCTTGTGATTGATTTGAATAAATTCTCTCCTATCTATCTAGGATATGTATTAGTTAGATATTAGAATAATATATACACTATACACATATAGTATATACTAAGCCTTTAGATTAGATATACTTTTACTTGCATCAATAGTATATTGTATCCAAAATCTCTTTTGGTGGCAACCGAGCTCACATACCAATGGAGATCACTACACCAAACAAACATAGGTCTAATTGGGGCCTTCCATCAAGTGATCGTCCCTCATTTTTGTTGGCATAATTTTTCCAACCATCAACATAACACTAAAGGTCCAAAACCCTATCCCTAGGAGGTGAAGAGCCAGAAGGTTTGTAGGCTCTAAGGTGGTTAGTTGATGCATCAAATTCTCAAGTTCAAAACATTTTCATACAATCTCCATTTTGGGTGTTTAGTAGCTCATTGGAAAGATCTAATCGAGAAGTAATAATCTTGGCAGGGTTTGGGAATTCCAAGGAAATCCTAGGCCCACAAATGGCCAAAAAACATTGTTTAGGGCCTCAAAATAGACCTAGAAGTTTAGTATCTGAAAATCATAACAAAAATCAGCCAAGATGGAGAACCATGATGAGTGAGTGGAAGAGGTGGGTGGTCACCGAAATCTACCTCAATAAATTCTCCTCCCTTAAGAAGAAATGTTGACCATTGCATCTAGTTCAATCAAGAGATGGGGAAACTTTTGTTGAATTTGAACCTTGTAGAGCTACTTGCCTTGTTGAAGTAGCCATCCTACTTTGACAACCTGAAATATTTGTATGTTCTATTTGTGGGTGCCATTTATCTTAGTTTCCATGATCTAATCCACGAGATCCCGTGAAATGAATTTGGGATTGACTTTTGCAAGGGACAATTTCTAAAGCACCTCTGAGGTGTTTAGCAAAGTTGGGAATGTTGGTCATGTTGTTGTTTATAGTTGGCATTGGCCTTCTCCAAGATATCATGAACATGTTCATGGAGGTGCTAGATTTGTTTAATTAATTTGGCTTCTTTTTTTTCCTTGGTCTAAGCATGGGAGGACTCTATTGAATAAGTTGGAATGGATAGAGCTACATTAGTGGGAGCAAAGGGTTGGAACCAAAAGCACACTTGAAAAGGGATGTGGCCAATAGATTTGTGGAGAGATATATTATACTATGATGAACATATTGGAAGATCTCATCCCATGTATGTGGATGCATGGAGTTGTACATGTGTAGGATATGCACAATCATTTTTTTCACCTCCTCTATTTGTCTATCTATTTGGGGATCAAAGGAAGTCAATTTCGTCTACTTGGTGTCCATTAGAGACCATAGGATGGACCCAAAGGTGTTGAGTAACCTTCTATCCCTATCTAAAATGATGGTCCTTGGTATCCCAAACATGCACAAAGAAGCGTTTAGAAGTGGCCTCCGTTGTGATACTATTTTTATAGGGTGTCAAAATGGTCATCTTAGAAAACCAATCGAGAACCACAATAACACAATTCTGGCCATGTTTGGTGGAAGGAAACCGAAACATGTAATCCATGGAGATGGACTCCTAGGGATTGTCTGGTGAAGGGAGAGGAGTGTACAACCCCTTATTCTTGATGGGGGGATTAGTAATGGAACATGAAGTGCATGACCTGATGTACTAGTCGATGTCATGTCAAAGCTTGGACAATAGGAATGCTTCTGAAGTACTTCTATTGTCTTCTCCACTTCAAAGTGACCTGCCACCCAACTGTAATGTACCTCCCAAATTAGCTTTACACACTTGCTTGAAGGAAAAAAAATATGGCCAAGAAAACACAAGAGTGCATCCTAGAGGTGGAAGTCCAGAACTTGTTTCCTGGCACTCAAGGTATGAAGTAGAAGTGAAGTCAAATTCATTGTTGTATGATTATGGCCAACCAGAGGTCTCATTCTCACGGGAGTTAAGAACTGTGGTGAGGGACAAAACCAGGGCCAATTGAGACAGTGAAAAACCCATTTGGTGTTTCTCTTCTTGCACTTAATATTTAGGTGAAATTGTTGTAGGTATTGGACTTCTGATGGTGGTCATTTTATAGCTTTCCTTGTGTTTTCATGAATAGTAAAGGCTTGTGATTACTATGGATGATTTTTCCCTACTTAAAAAGTGATGTTTTCACTCTCAAAATGCATGTACAATGGATTACATCTATTTTTCGTTGTGATAGGAGGAAGCTAGTTCAAATAAATATATTGAATTACAAGTGTTAACAAACATTGAGCATTGTTGACATTGATGTTTCCTTGTTTTTATTGCATTATAATATGTTTATTAGCAATGGGAATTATTTTGTCAGTAATATTGAACATGCCTAGTCACTAGAATAAAGGATTAACAAAATTAGTAAAACTTCATGTGTTATAACCATATTTTTTTAATAAAAAACAACAATGGATATTCAACAGACATCAATATGTTAAACAATTCTCATCTTGCTTTCCAAATATGATATACCCCACATATTTTACCACTAATAGGTTCAAGGATGTAACACCCTGTTTCCCCCAAATTTGTAATTAATCCTAATACAGGAATTACCATGCTAAAGCATGATGAAAATGTAAATAACATTATGAATTTATATTACAGAACTGCTGAGAGGGGATNTTTTTTTTTCGAAGCGAGTCACAAGCCACTGCCAGTCACAAGGAGAAGAGGATCCCAACCTTAGATGGAGTCCAAGGTAAGTAAAGCCTTCGCTAAGAATGTAAAAAGGAAGAGGGATGGAGTTTTGTAGGTGTAGGAGTTCGGTATCAGAGATGCCCCAATAGTGCACTGTTGATTTAGTGTAATTCAAGGACAAACCCGAAGCTAGACAGAAAATCTGAAGCGTATCTTTTAATACTAGCCATTCCCCAAGATCTGCACTCAAAAGTATAAGAACATCATCACAAAACATAAGGTGGACTAAACTTAGGCAGTTTGTTAATTTTATGCCCGAGAGTAGGTGTTCTTCGACCCTTTTGTAGATAAGTCGACTGAGTCCTTCCAAGATCAGGATAAATAGATAGGGTGAAAGAGGGCAGCCCTGTCGGAGGCCCTTTGCACTTTTAAAGAAATTTGTTGGCTCTCCATTAATAATAACCGCAAAGTTTGGACTGGTAACACAGGAGAGAATCCAATTACTAAATTTCGCACCAAATCCCATGCTGAAAAAAATTAATCTCAGAAACTCCCAGTCTATGTTGTCAAAAGCTTTTTTGATATCTAATTTCATGACAAGTGCCTTTAGGTTCTTTTGCTTGATGCTATGTATGCATTCATGTGCTGCTGCTATGGCATCTTGAATTCTTCGGCCTTTTAAGAAACCCAACTGTTCTGCTGATATGAATTTTTGAAGAAAAGGCTTCAATCTGTTTGATATCACTTTGGAAATAATCTTATAAGCCAGGTTGCACAGTGAGATTGGCCGGAAGTCGCTGAAGGTGTGTGAGTGTTGGAGCTTCGGGATCAAAACTAAAAAGGTAGAATTGAGGCTCCCAATTACCTTGCCTTTTATGCGAGAATCCTCTATCATCCGGAGAAGGTCCTCTCCCACGAGCTCGAAAAAGTGGAGGAAGAATTCGGACGTCCATCCGTCCGGGCCAGGGCTCCTTTCTTTCTTAAATTTATGAAGAATAGCTTTAATCTCAGGCAGAGTGACTGGAGCGTAGAGGTTGGCGGCATCCTCTTCAAAGACAATTGGGGGGAATAGGCTGGCGGTGTAGCACTTTTCTGGGAGATGTCGATTGTTCTGTACATTGTAAAGATTCTTGAAATAACTGACCGCTTCATGTTTTAGCTCCTCCTGTCCACGGATGATCACGTCCCCATCGCTTTTTATAGACCAAATGCTCTTTTTGAGTCTATTGAAACTCGCTACATTATGGAAGAATTTAGTGTTAGCATCTCCACTATTTAGCCAAGTGGCACGGCTTTTGAGTCTCCAGGCATTTTCATTTGTGCGTAAGATTGTGTTTCTACTAGACTCCAGCCTCTTTAAAAAGGCAGTCTCCTCAGCCGTAGGCGTGGAAATGGATGATCCTTTAATAGCTATTGTAATTGTTGTCTCCAGAGCTGTAAGATGGGTCTGTTCCTCTTTTTTTCTTTTATGGAACCACGACCTGGTGGAATCCTTCAAAACTTTCAGTTTCCAAACTATCCGGCGTTGAGCGTTATCCTCCGTGAGAAAACAAGGGTCGTTCCAAACATTAGCGACCAAAACGTTGTAGTCCGCCTCCAAGAGCCAATCTTGATTAAATTTGAAAGGTACAGGGCAGAGACGAACTGTATTCCTCAGCTGGAGAAAAATGGGAGCGTGGTCAGAGATGTAGGGGTGCTCCACCCATGAATCTGGCAAATCTGAGGCAGACAAAAAGTCTTCAGCAACGAGAAACCTATCGAGCCTCCTAGCTATGGCGTTGGGTCCAGATCGACCATTCCGCCAAGTAGGGACCAGCTGGTCTGGTATGACATCCGTCAACTTATTGGAGACAAAAACATTTTTGTAAAAATCTTCGGAAGCCCCCGGCACATAGCCGCCTCCCCAGTTTTCAGAAGCTGATAAAATGAGATTGAGGTCACCACCTGCAATGAGAAAAGGAATGGAGAGGATGCCACTATCGTTCAGGAGTGACTAGAAGCGCTTACGGTTCGAGCAGGGGCCGTATATGTTTAAAAATGCAATCTCTCTTGAATCAGCCAGGCAAAAACCCCTACAGAGAATACCACCAGTCGTCAATGTGGGACTCAGGTCCAAGACACATGGATCCCATGCCATCAGTAAACCCCCAGAGTTACCAATGGAGCTAACTGCCACTGTGTACCAGGATGGGCGAAAAAGAAACACAAAATCTCTGGAATGCTGAGCATCGGTAAGCGTTTCTTGCAAAAAAATAATGTTCGGCTTAGAGCGTTCCAGGAGTCTTCTGAAGGAGGCAGCCTTGAGAGTGCCTCCGATCCCTCTTATATTCAGGGAGAGCACTAACATTATTTTGTACGTGCCAAGGCCTTCAATGCTCTAAGGGCCTTTCCATCCTGTGTCGGTAGATCTGTGGAGGGTTGTAAAGTGTTCTGTAACTCCTTTTGTTTTCTAGAGCTCCTCGTCTGTAGCGGGGAAAGTTCTGTGCCAATGCCTCTCGACCACGCAAAAGATTTTTCAACTTTTTTCTGTCCGCGTGAAGAAGAACATTCAGCCTCCACAGCAGGGCGAATTAGATCTTTTCCCCTGTAAATAGCTAGTGCTGGCTCAGTTTCCTGTAATAAGGTTTGTGGGGTCAAAGTGACCAAATCATCCAGCTGGTCTGGATCCACCACATCCGACTGTCCATATCCAGGGGGCACCAAGTGAGGAGACGCCTGTTCCAAATCTGTGGGCAGGGGTGGAGTCTGACTAGTCTTAGCAGGAAAAGTAGGAGGAGCCTCCGAGGTCAGTGGAAGGCTGTCAGGTGAAAATGGGAGCGCCTCTTCCCGGGCAGGTCGCGAAGTATAGTCACTACAGTCCAGCCAAGTGAAATTAAGAACAGATAATTGTTCGGTCTCTGTGAAAGTCGAGTAGAGGGTAGGGAAAATCCGGTTAACTTTGTGCAGGGGGATCTCAGCTTGACCAGTAGTCAGTCGAGGGGAGGATGTAGGCAACTCATCTAGATAGGCGAGAGAGGGATCGGGATCCATGTAAGCAGGGGGGTTGAGGAGAATGTCCAAATCTTCAGATTGGTCTGGAAAGGTCTTACCCGGACAAGAGCGTCGAAGRTGACCCGTTTCGCGGCAGATGTTGCACCGGAAAGGGATCCCGAGGTAGTCGAGTGACTGTAGGAGCTTCCTTCCTCTCCAGGTGATCTCCAAAGTTTCCGGCAAACCAGCAGATGTGTCCATTTCCACCAGGACTTTTCCCACTTTTCTCAATGGACTGGCTAATAAATTGGAGTCAAGTGAAATAAACTTACCTAGAGAGTCACCGATCGCTCTGAAGGCCTCTTCGTTCCAAAGGTGTAGAGGGAGGCCCGGAAGCAACACCCATAAGTGTCTGTGCTGGAAGTAGTCCGTTTCTGGGTTAAATGCCAGCCGCCAGCGCTTAAGCATGAGACTGCTGCCATCATAGATCCAAAACGAGGAGAGTAAAACGGATGCATCTTCAGGCGTCTTGCAGTGAAATCCAAGCCAACCTCCTTTTAGATAGAGAATTTCCGGAAGATATCCTAAGAGAGGCCTCCAGTTAGTGCTTATCCAGTTCTCCAGTGACTGAGTACATAAACTCTTGTAGGAGATTCGGCCCACCAGTGAGCAAGTGGACATCTTGCAAAGGTTCTCGAAACCAACTCCGTCCCCCAGCACGAGACGAGAGATCTTTTTCTTTGGCTTCCAAACTTTTCGACCAGGGGGAGCGCCCCTTGCAGAAGGGGTGGATCTGTGCAAATCTTGTAAACCGGGGTGTATAGGTAAAGAGGAGAGAGGTATAGATGGGTTTTCAAGGGAGGGTAGAGCGCTGGTCAGGTTTTTGATACTAGTTATAAGAGAAGGGGCACCTGAAGGTAAAAGGTTTTTTGAAAGGGTCGGCTTGGCGGGAAGAGTCTTACTCCAGGAGGCAAGTGCGTCCACTTTGTCAAACAAACCTTCCTGTTCCCAGATGATCTCATCAGAAGGTTTCATCAGTTGGTTGGTCAGAGTCTCCATAATGTGCTATGTGGTCCACCTCCTTTTTGCTTGAAAGCGTGACAGAGCACTCTGAACCTGTGCCTGACAAGGAAAGCTGGTAGAAGAGTTAAAAAATCCGTGAAATATCAGTAAAATAAACGGAGTCACAGACCTGTACGCAAAAAGTATCTCTGTAGAGGTTCTATCTGCCAGTAGCGACAAAGAAAAGTTAAGTAAATAAGTGGTCGGGAGGAAAAGGAGAAGAACGGGAAAATCCAGAGGCAAAGGGTTGATCAGGAGGCTAAAGACAAAAAAACTCTTTTCAAGGAGGAGACAGCTTTGAGTGAGTCGAGGGGGCCGGAAACCGAGTGTCTAACAGGCTATAGAGTGAACCCAGGAACCTCTACGGTGTAGTGGGTCGGGTAAGGAAAGTGTATGGTAGAAGATATAAGAGACCGGCGACACAGACCTGTATACACCATGTATCTCAGTATAGTATCTATCTGCCTGTAGAGTGAAAAATAAAAGTAAAGAGTGGTCGGCGGGAAAAGTTCAGCGACAGTAAGGTTCAAAAAGGCTGGAAGACAAACAAACTCTATTCTAGTCGAAGGGAACTATGAGAGGGACGAGGAAGAGTCTATTCGGCTATAGGGTAGATCCAGGCCGGGAACTGTTGCACAAGGTCGCCTGGTTCGCCTGGTTCGCCTGGTTCTTCCATCTCTACTTCATGACCTGCAAGCATGTTTTCCACCTTTTTCAAACCAATTTCTACTTAATAATTAGATTTTATTGTATGGCAACATTGATGTGAGTTATGCAATACATTTATTTGTCCAGTTTTATGTGAAATTCTGAGAATGCATTTTTGTTTACAAAATAATTCATTTGTAAACCATATATGCATATGAGCCTAATAGTCATTGACTTTAAGAATTCTTTTGATAAACTTAATAATTTATCAATTTGTCTTGTCTTGTATCTGATTTCATGTAGTAGAATTAGCTTATAATTAGTATAGACTTAAGTATTTTCATTTTTCTTTTAATAGATTAAATTAGAATTCTTTTCACAATTAAGAAATTTTGTTTTTATTATTGTTTAGTGCATAACAGATTCACATATCAGTTGGAAGTTACCATTCCAAAGAAGAGTAGGTGTAATTGGGACTTGCCATCATACAATTTTCTCTTTATTGGTAGAGGAATTTTTCCTCTTATCAACAAATTTTATTGGATACAAGAATACTTATATCATATTTTTTGAATAACAATTTATTCAAAAAATAAAAATATATGTATTTGTACTTAAACTTTTATTGAATCATGTGAATTAATTCCTTAGATTCAATAATTAATCTCTCTTCTTGTGCTTGATTTGAATAAATTCTCTCCTAGCTATCTAGGATATGTATTAGTTAGATATTAGAATAATATATACACTATATACATATAGTATAAAATAAGCCTTTAGATTAGATATACTTTTACTTGCATCAATATTATATCGTATCCAAAATCTCTTTTGGTGGCAACCGAGCTCACATACCCGTGGAGATCACTACACCAAACAAGCATAGGTCTAATTGGGACCTTCCATCGGGTGATCCTCCTTTATTTTTGTTGGCATAATTTTTCAAACCATCAACATAACACTAAAGGTCCAAAACCCTATCCCTAGGAGGTGAAGTGCCAAAAGGTTTGTAGGCTTCGAGGTGGTTAGTTGATGCATCCAATTCTCAAGTTCACAACATTTGCATACAATCTCCATTTTGGGTGTTTAGTAGCACATTGGGAATATCTAATCAAGAAGTAATAATCTTGGCAGGGTTTGCGAATTCCAAGGAAATTCTAGACCCACAAATGGCCAAAAAACATCGTTTAGGGCCTCAAAATAGACCTAGAAGTTTAGGACCTGAAAATCATAACAAAAATCAGCCAAGAGGGAGAACTATGATGAGTGAGTGGAAGAGGTGGGTGGTCACCGAAATCCACCTCGATAAATTCTCCTCCCTTAGGAAGAAATCTTGACCATTGCATCTAGTTCAATCAAGAGATGGAGAGACTTTTGTTGAATTTGAACCTTGTAGAGCTACTTGCCTTGTTGAAGTAGCTATCATGCTTTGACAACCTGAAATGTTTGTATGTTCTATTTGTGGGTTCCATTTATCTTAGTTCCCATGATCTAATCCATGAGATCCCGTGAAATGAATTTGGGATTGACTTTTGTAAGGGACAATTGCTCAAGCACCTCTGAGGTGTTTAGCAAAGTTGGGGAATGTTGGTCATGTTGTTGTTTATAGTTGGCAATGGTCGTCTCCAAGATATCATGAACATGTTCATGGAGGTGCTAGATTTGTTTAATTAATTTGGCTTCTTTGTTTTCCTCGGTCTAGACATGGGAGGACTCTATTGAGGAAGTTGGAATGGACAATGCTACATCAATGGGAGCAAAGGGTTGGAACCAAAAGCACACTTGAAAAGGGATGTGGCCAATAGATTTGTGGAGAGATATATTATAGCTATGATGAACATATTGGAAGATCTCATCCCATGTATGTGGATGCATGGATTTGTACATATGTAGGATATGCACAATCATCTTGTTGACCTCCTCTATTTCTCCATCTATTTGGGGATGAAAGGAAGTCAATTTGGTCTACTTGGTGTCCATTAGAGACCATAGGATGGACCCAAAGGTGTTGAGGAACCTTCTATCCCTATCTAAAATGATGGTCCTTGGTATCCCAAACATGCACAAAGAAGTGTTTAGAAGTGGCCTCCGTTGTGATACTATTTTTATAGGGTGTCAAAACGGTCATCTTAGAAAACCAATCGAGAACCACAATAACACAATTCTGGCCATGTTTGGTGGAAGGAAACCCAAACATGTAATCCATTGAGATGGACTCCTAGGGCTTGTCTGGTGAAGGGAGAGGAGTGTACAACCCCTTCTTCTTAATGGGGGGATTAATAATGGAACATGAAGTGCATGACCTGATGTACTAGCCGATGTCATGTCGAAGCTTGGACAATAGGAATGCTTCTGAAGTACTTCTATTGTCTTCTCCACTTCAAAGTGCCCTACCACCCAACTGTAATGTACCTCCCAAATTAGCTTTACACACTTGCTTGAAGGAACACAAATATGGCTAAGAAAACACAAGAGCGCATCCTAGAGGTGGAAGTTCGGAACTTGTTTCTTGGCACTCAAGGTATGAACTAGAAGTGAAGTCAAAGTCATTGTTGTATGATTATGGCCAACCAGAGGTCTCATTCTCACGGGAGTTAAGAACTGTGGTGAGGGACAAAACCAGGGCCAATTGAGACAGTAAAAAATCCATTTGGTGTTTCTCTTCTTGCACTTAATATTTAGGTGAAATTGTTGTAGGTATTGGACTTCTGATGGTGGTCATTTTGTAGCTTTCCTTGTGTTTTCATGAATAGTAAGGGCTTGTGATTACTGTGGATGATTTTTCCCTACCTAAAATGTGATGCTTTCACTCTCAGAATGCATGTACAATGGATTACATATATTTTTCTTTATGATAGGAGGAAGCTATTTCAAATAAATATATTGAATTACAAGTGTTACCAAACATTGAGCATTGTTGACATTGATGTTTCCTTGTTTTTATTTCATTATAATATGTTTATTAGCAATGGAAATTATTTTGTCAGTAATATTGAACATGACTAGTCACTAGCATAAAGGATTAACAAAATTAGTAAAACTTCATGTGTTATAACCATACTTTGTGATCCAAACACAACAATGGAGATTCAACAGACATCAATATGTTAAACAATTCTCATCTTGTTTTCCAAATATGATATACCCCACATATTTTACCACTAATAGGTTCAAGGATATATCATCACTCCTAATAGTATTCATCACAAAATAACTCCTATTCAAACTTTCAACATAAATCATAATATATTTACAAATACTCATTTTTTCATAGTTCACCAATCAATAAAATTTCTAAGTATTTGGTCAAAGCTTCAGTCAGATGAATGCAATCATAGAATAGACCCCAAAGTATTGAACCAACATCCATGCTATTAGAACAATCATAAATGAATAATAAGTTATGTCCATTATGATGCTAATTGTTGACAAAGGGAGGAAACAAATGCCATTGCTTCAAATGCTTTGATATATACCAATAGAACTAAAACCATATGTTCCAATGTATATAAACTTGCATATCATATGAGAAACATAGAAGCCAACATAACATATCATGAGGTATGACTATATCACCATTGATATGACCAAGTCACCAAAAATATTGTTACACACTATAACATTTAAGTGAAGGTAAAACATGCTTTATTTCCATAAGATCAATGCCAACAAAACGTCTGAGTCATGGCTAATGTCATTCTTAGCAAAAATAAACACATTTTCTAAAATGTAATCTATGTGAGTAGAAAATATTGCTCAAAAGATCAATGTTGTCCTAGAATAAATGTTTTACATTACTTATGTTTATTTTATTAGAATTCCATCAAAATTATAAAACTATGAAATTCCACCAAAATTATAAAACTATGATAAAACAAGAAATCATACCTTTTCTAACACCAAAGAAAATACCATGAATTATCAATGAAAAATATAAACAAGCGAAGCATCATCACAATAACATTCAAAGAGTCAAAATCAATTTCCATAATACCCAATTTAGACAGAAATGCATCTTCATAAAAATGTACCATTAAATGAATTATGACACAAAGTGCACCATCCTCATAATACCCTTTACAATCGTTAATTCAAACTTTTCAATTACAAAGTAGGTGGGAAAGTCTAGGTTACCTATTGTAATTCAAACTTTTCAATTACAAAGTAGGTGGGAAAGTCTAGGTTACCTATTAAGAAACTTTGAGAAGAGGTATGTTATGTGATTAAAACAAATTAATGTTACTAATCAAATCAAATGAATTCAGTTTATGGTATGGTACCAAAATACATGAAATAATAATTTATTAGACTTTAATTTTGAGACAGATTGTAAAATTTTACAATATTTTCATTGACCATAAGGGTGGTTAATATGGGTGGTCATGACCTTACATGTACATGAAATTTTAAGGAATGGAATTTTTATTGGAAGTGCACAAACTTTGGAACATTCTTATAATTTTAAAATGTCAATTTTAATCAAAATCATTTGAAACGTTGTAAATATTTTTTAATACATCTTTTATAAAAAAAAATGGTATTTTTCAAAATAATTTTATTCTAAGTTTGGGTGAATAAATATACCTTTTGAAGTATTAATTTATTTTGGGAAAAATAAAAATTTTATCTAAAATGAAAAATATTAAAACGTAATATTTTCAAAATGTAAAAAAATCAAAGGTTATGGTGGAAGCCTTATAAATGGAAAATTTTAAAATATACATAAAAAAAAACACATAAAATTATGATTGGCATGACAATAAATAACATAAATACATAAAAGCACAAACCCACTTAGATAATCACACCAAATAGGCTTAACACATGTGCAACAAGTGAAATTGGTTTAAGTGGATGCTAATCACACCAATGGGGCTTAACACACATCCAACAAGTTGAATTGTTTTAAGTGGATGTTTATAGGATAATCTATCCCTTATGATAATCCCAAGATATGAAAATGTAGGATGGTGAGCATTACCTACACTAAATTATTGAGAAAGACTATTGAGAAAGACTTTGAGGTTGATTACACTTCATAAATTGAAGAATATGGTAGGCTAAACAAATACAATGGATATCAAAACTCAATATTTATATAATTTGATATATATAATCTATGCCCTAATGTTTGATATAACTAATGTTTAACCAAGATTCTTAATTCTAAGAGTCTTGAACTTGCACGTGTAATACAAGTGCAACAATATTTTTTTGGTAAAAAAGGAAGATAAGATAGTCACAAAACAAAGAGACACCCACACATCCACTATCCTTCTACCATATGTTCTTACTTCCTTCTATGATTATCCTCTTCTACAAGTTTTAGTAGTACAAACTTACCACATAGTGGAAATATATATAGTTAAGAGTCCCATCCCCATTATTAATAAGTTGCATCAATTATTTAACTCCTTTCATGAGATAGAATGCCTCAATTTATTAACTCATTCCCTAAGAGTTTACATCTTCCTCTCTATTATAGAATAAAAATACTTCATTTGAAATTTGTTTGGATTGGCATTGAAGGGGCATGAAAACAAATGCTTGTGAACTACTCTTGTAGCAACATATCTTCTCATATGATAAAAATTGAACAACTCTTTAAGCAACATGTCTTCTCATCTATTACAAATTTAAAAACTCTTGTAATAGCATGTATTCTCATCTATTACAAATTGAACAACTCTCATAGTAGCATGTCTTCTCATTTATTACCAATTAAATTAGAATAGAGGAAATGAGAAGAAACCAAATTGATCTCCACTCTCAAAACCTCTTATGTTTATCACTGGAGAATTGATTAATGGATCAAACTAGGGTGGTGATATTGCTTCATTTGAGTTTAGTGCCCCCCTAAGACAACGACATATCTAACACTTTAAGTTTGTCATTGGAGGCTTGACTAGTTGGTCAAACTTGAGTGGTGATATTCATACACTAAGGTGGGTTCAATTCCTTATTAGTTCTACGAGTACCAATAAATTCACAAATCGTGTAAAACAGTCCCATTGTTGAAAAAGTGAAGGTTAGAAGCATTTTATAGGTAGCAAAAAAATAGTCACCAAGTTTGGGGTAGCAAGAAATTTAACACGAATTTTTTATTTATAAAAAAGTGTTATGTTTTAAACAGAAATAAATATATCTAGTATCTAACTTATCTAGTATCATTTATGAGACTAAGGCTACATGTTTCTAGAAAGCACATGACTTCACTAGAGCTAGCCTCGACAATGACCACAAGGGAGACTAGCTTTCTTGTGAAGTCTATCTAGGTAGAAACTATCTCTTGGTCCTCAAGTAAGACTTAAAACTACCTTTGATTGACTAAGAGATTGTCTTCCTCAGATGTAAGGAAACAAGATAATGGCTCAAGACCCAGAGGAATTTAGCAAGAGAGAAAGTATGCCCCCTTACAAAACACCAATAGATTATTTCAGATGGCATGGTTTTTCTTGAATAATGGTGATGAGTTAACCACATTTGCAAATAACAACCAATGATTACTATTCTTGTTGCGAATTAACAACTAAGTTACGATAGGTTTGTCAGCCCTAGAATTAAAAAATAAATATATGATATCGATAAATACATAAGGGTTTCCAATAACAATTCTCTCACATAGAAAGCATGAGTCAAGATACCATTGGAGCATTTCTCTTGCCTCTTGGATAGTGAGAGTGAGGGAGATCAAGATCACGTATCTTCTCTCTAATCAATGTGGGTACAAACAAAGTATTGGTAGAGGGGTCATCTTGATCTAATTCAAACATGGAAGTAATGGTAGGGGAGCATCTTGATCTATTTCACACAGGAAAGTAATTTGGTAAAGAATATATAGAGTACCAAAGGGGAATATAAGAGTCTCTATTGTTTCCAGCACTGATGAGGCACTTGGATGATTTGTGGGTTGATAAGTGATTTCTATAGTTTTTCATTTTCACTTGGATGATATTCGACTTGATAAATTATTTCTACAACGAATAATTATACAAATCATTTATGAACCTGGAGATCATCTAAGTGCCTCACCAACACTTCACAATTGAAATCATTTAGACAATTTTTTTTTTTAATTTGTGTGATTTTTTTATTAAAATTCATCGATGAGAACTTTTAATTACTTTGAATGGTTATAATTTGAAATGTTTTATGTTTTTTGTAGCATAGGTTTTTTCTCCAAAAACTTGTCCAAGATGTTTAGAAATTCTTTCCTCCAAAGTCTTAAATGTTGCACCCTCTAGTTATAACATTTCACTTGCCAAATCTTAAATATTTCATCCTATAGTTATAATATTCAACTTGGCCTTTCAAGAAATATCTTAAAAAATATATATTAGAAAATTAGAATCATGAGCGCACACAAAAGCTATCTTGATTTTTATATTTATTATAAATGGAAAGGAAAATGTTTGTATATCAAAACAAGTACATCAATACACAAAATGTTCAAAATACAAATGACAAAGATGGATAATCCATCCAATTATATCCTATTTTTCATTGGGGTTGAGTGTATCTTTGAGCATCCTAAGCACTACTACTAAATCCTCCAAGGTTCCAACTAGGATTAACCTAAAACAAGTAGAGATTGAGCACGGTTGGATGCATATAATCATCTAAATAGGATACATTCTCCATTCCTTCGGAGGCCTCTCTGTAGCTATCTATATTTTGACGAATAAGGGAAAAATTACAATGCCCTTTTGGAGGTCGAATTGTTATACTTTTAGTTGGGATTGTATGAAATGATAAGTTAGCACTTCAAAGGGGTCAAAGAAATCTCACAACATCCCCAAACTCCAAAAATCAGTTATAATTTGTCTAGTATTAGCATGGGCATCACAACAGATTTGCACATGCCACACCATGCCATGCACACAGCATGTCGTACGTACCATGCCATGCACACAGTATGTCGTACACGCAGCATGTCGTACATACCATGCCATGCACACAGTATGTCGTACACGCCACCAACAAACCACGTGGGTGATGCATCGTAACAGAACCATGTTTTCATGAATACCAGGTTTTCATCAACCAAAGGGAGCCCGAGTCCAAGAAGTATCATGCCAGCCTCATCTACCCTGCAATCCGAAGAGCCATTAACAGTGCCTCTGTTGATATTGCTATTTTTCTCCACATTATGCTGAATCACACTGGTGCTTAAATGAGCCGTGTTGGATGTTGAGATCATCTGATGAGCGGGAAGTTATAGCCTTAATGTGGAAGGATATTCACACGGTGAAGGCAAGGGAGGGAATTTTTAAGGAACTTCATGGGCAGCGGGTGACAAGAATTTGAATTTTTCTTTTGAATTTGTAATGTATTTTTATTGAAATGGACTGCCATCGGATTTCTGAAAAACTTTGATTGTTTTGAATGGTTACAATTTGAAATGTTTTCAGATGCTAACGAACCTTTATTTTCAGAGGAGAACGAAGATGGCAGGAGAGGAGAAGGGCATTGATTATCGTCCTTGCTGGAAATCTTTGACAAGCCATGAAGTAAACGAACTTTTGTTGGGTAAATCTTTGACAAGCCATGAAATGGACGAACTTTTGTTGGGTAAGAGTAGAAGTTGCCACAGGTTGAAGAAACTTGAAGCAAGAAGTTCAGAGAGAGTAATATAGAGTTGTTAAGAGAATTGTTTGCAACTGGAAAGGGGCAAACCATATTATGCATCACAGAAAGATATAATTTGTGACTTCTGCTATAACTCTGCTTTAAATCAAATTTACTATATCTACATACATGACAAATTTCGGCCTCACATTATTGACTGTTCTTTATTTTGTTTACATGATAATTGTAGGTGTCAAATGAAAACTCTAACCTTTTGCAGGCCGAGTAGAAGAATTCAAAGGAAAAAGAATTTTCATCTTCACATGCGTTATAATATAAGTCTCATGTATTTAATTCAACTCAACTCTTTAATACAATGAAAAACTTTTTTAACCTTATGTAGCTAAATACAAATATACTATTGTGGATGTATTTGAATAGTTTCCAAAGGACATTTCTCTGGTTGGTTCTTTAAAATCTATGGATATAATTAGAGTATTTAAATACTTTCTCATCAAAGAGTATCAAGGTAAATTACCTTGATATTATTTGATGTCAAAGTAATTACCTTGACTGAGAAAGTATTTCATTACTCTTATTATTATCCATCGATTTTGATGGACCAACCAAGGAATGTCTCCTGAAAACCGTTCAAATGGATCCACAATCTTATATTTGTATTTGGCTGTATAAGTTAAAAAAGTCTTTCATTGTATCAAAGACTTATCAATTATGAAGAAAGAGTATGTATGAAAAAAGCAAAGGGATTTATGGTTTTACAACAACAAAGCGAAGAGAATGATGCAAAGGTTTCAACAATAAAGCAAAGGAGTTTGATGAAAATCTTTATCAAGGTACTTATATTGATTGAATCAATTATGAAGAAAGAGCATGTATGAAGAAAGCAAAGGGATTTATGGTTTTACAACAACAAAGCAAAGAGAATGATGCAAAGGGGGTTGATGAAAATCTTGATCAAGTACTTATATTGATAAATGATGATGTATTTAATATTCATGTATTATTATAAAGTAATTACATTTTATTTATTACTTTCAATATTTTTCTCATTTTTATTTTATATAATAAGTTTCATTTTTTTTTATAATTATTTAGTATTTATATTAGTATAACAATTTTTACACTAATTTACAGTTTTAGACGTTTCATGGTTGGTTCTTCATTGAAATGTCAAGTAAATTGGTATCCATCTTAAAATACAAGTCTTAGTAATTTTAAAAAGATAAAATTTAGAAAATTTGAAATCGGGTAGTATTTCAAAAGTTTTTTTATTTTTCTTTCTTTTTCCATTTTTAGATAAGAGTGAGTCCACCTTGATAAATTAATTTGAACAGTGTTACTAAGAGGGAAACATCTTGACATTTCTAAAACATAATGTGGCATAGGTTATGTCCAAGTGAAAATATTTATTTTTTTATTCATTTGAACAACATGACTGGAATATACCAGTGGTTAATGTGGTTCTTCTCTTGGCATCCATCTAATCAATGCCCATGACCCCTGTGTCAACCAACCTCCAGTTCCAGTGGTTAACTAGGGGTTCCAGGGTATTGGGGGTGGGGTGAATAATAAGGAAACATAATATGTTTCCCTATTATTCACCCCACCCCAATACCCTCATTTATAATTTATTTGTTTATTCATTTGAACACGAGAGACATATTTTTTAGGTTATCTTAGCTTAGCATGTTTCCAATTGTGACCATAGGAGGGAGTGGTTCATTCTTTTAGATTATCATCCTAAGCTAACCATTAATAGGAAGAGTGACTCAACGAGTATGCACTTCTCTAGTTTCTAAACTATTTCATTGTCATATTAATGTTAAATGACCTGGGATTGATCAAAGTGATTTTTATTTCTTCTATAAATTTCCCAAGATTTTTATACAAAGTTTTTTTATTATCAATTTTGTTATTATCATGGGATTCATTAGTGTCAATTGGATAGGTTCAATTCATAAAGTCAAGGACTCATTTAATGAAAAAGAATATTAAGTATAAAAAATTACACTTTATATCATAAATCTCTACCGCTATGACCATTGCTTCTATGTGGAATTGTAACCTCTATCATATGTAGAATTGTAACCTATATCCTTGTGACCAGTGCATGAGTGGTAGTGCTCAATGTCTCTATGTGGAATTATAAAGTCTATCATTGTGACCCATTCTTGAATGGTAATGCTCAATAAAGATTACAAATCCTTTTTAATGATAGAGTGGCATTGTTTTAGGTACATTTTAGTGATATTTCTATCAAATTTTATTTACATGATATTTTGACCTAATTTCACTTTTTTTCCCTTTTTTCACATGATCAAGCCAACCTATAATGAGTCGATGTAGCTAAATTCCCTCTTTGTTGGATGGTATTTCCCACATCCAAAAAATCCAATGCCAACATCCATTGATGTGTAATTTTAGGCCTTGAATTTCAATGGGACCACAAGGATGCATGCATAATGGAAAGAACTTTACTACTCGAAAGAAGTCAAAATGGATAGGATAGAAAATTTTGGAACATATTGGAATAAATTCAATGCTTGGGAATGGATGTAGAGAGCATTCAAGTAGTCTATTAATTTGCAATGCGTTAGACAAAAAATGAGAGTTTACAAAAGGAGAAGACTTACCAAATGACTACATCTAAGAAGTTTAATGATCAATTCAAGGATCAAAAAATGGAACTGGAAATAGTGTTCATACCCAATTGCAAGTGCAAAACCAACAACTCAATTTTTTTTTACCAAGTATAGGTCATATGAAACACCTTGAAGAATAATGATGCAATTGGTAAGAAGATAAATAGGAAATTTACAATGAAATTGCAAAAACTATGGTAACAAGATAAATAAGAACTTATGAATGAAATCATAGAATGTATCCTTTACATGAGATACTCATATAAACACGTTGATTTTCCTAAACTATGAGAAAAAGATCTAAGACATAAGTATAATTTATTTTTTCTGATTTTTCTTTTTTTTTATAACGTGGAAAAAACTATCATAACTTAGTTGTAAATTGGTAGTGAGTGCAACCATAATTGGTTGTTATCCATGAATGCAAGATGACTCATTATCGTTATTAAAGGAAAAATGATGCCATCTGAAATAACATGTTGGTGGTCCATAATGGGTAAGGCTTTCACTCTAGTCATATACAACTGGATCTTGGTATTGAAGAATTCCTAAAGGTTTCTGAGGAACAAAATCCAATGACATGGAAACTCTATATATACTTAAATATAAGGGATGACTCTACCATATGCACGAATTCAATTAAAATTATGATGATATTGGGAATTCCAGATATAGAGTATGAACACGTATATTTAGACAAGTGGTCTCATGTTGTAAAGGAGATCAAAGAAATCTCTAAGGGTTTATTTTAATGTGAACAATTCCTATTAAAGGTACATGGATGTTTTCTTCAAGAAAAGGTTGTTGTAATGTACCCCTTACTTGGGTACCTCGAGAATTCACATTCTTGATGAATTGTGAGCCTCTAGTACTGTTTTTATTAAACAAAAAATCACGCATAACAAACCATGCTCCAAGAAACATTCAGTTACATATATAAATGAAAACCATATATGCCATGGAATGCACAACAACAAAAATATTCCAATAACATCAACAATAATCAAGCATAATATAACATAGAATAAATATAAGAAACATAGAAAAGAGAACTTATCTCCATGAAATATTCATATCGACTCATCGCAGACGTCAAACATTCCACCCAACCTTAGGCTCTACTGCACATTCACTCTCTACAACAAGCCACCCCCCAAGTTGAGGCTATGAATCCATAAGGATGGGTGCCTAGGACGATTCTAAAACACACACAAGTTAGATATCAAGATATCACTATTTTTCTTAACCACGCAAAAATTCCCAACTTGTCAACTCTCTTTCCCCTATAAAATTGTTGTGAAATCTAAATAGAGAATCTAACTAGCAACAATTCGTACAAAGCTTGCAAATTGAGAGAAGGAGAGAAGAGATGAGAGAAAATAATCAAAAGAATTGTATTCATTGTATGAGTAAAATGGTAAAATAAACATGATATAATCTACATGGCTAAGTGAAGTTGTCATAGTAGTGATCTAGAGAGATCTAGATACTCGCTAACAGAAACCGAAGTAATTTACACCCTGGTCCTAGTTAATCGTTCCATGCAATCATCAGTTAACTAAGTCACGTGTGTGGAAGTGAGAGACACACATGAAAACACAAGATATGCACCATCTTGGCCACATGCATGAGATATGCACACTCCTGATGAGGAAACTAAGGTGAACATGCAATTGTTTGTGATAAAACTAAGGTTTTCATGCATGAGTGACTTCCACTAGTCTAACTGAGGTGTAACTGACTCTAAACTGAAGAGTGAGCCTAATTTGTAGGGGAATATTCTCAAGAGAGAATATTCTCAACATTGGACTATCAACCTTAGGAATATAATTACCTATGTTAGTGTTTAATATCTCCAACACCCCCCTTAACACTACTAGGGTGTACATGATGAATGGGTCCTGACAACCAAGGCCATGTTAGGTACCCATTGTACAATGCATCTAAGAATGAAACATTGAAAAAATAGAGGAAAGAGATAAAACCTCATGGGAAAACCCCCCCTCAAAGTACATTGCACCAAAAATGAATAAGGAACAAAAGTAGTTTCTAAGCAACTATGTCCTTCACTCCATGACGATCGTGCAAGAAGTGGAACTTTTGCTCAGTAAATGTCTTGGTGAAGTTGTCTGCAGTCTGTTCGGTGGATGGAAAATAATGAAAATCGTTGATCCTATCATGTACCATATCTCTGATGTAATGCATATGGATATCGATGTGTTTGGTCCACTGTCACTGCAATGGGTCTTTGAAAAACTTGAGAGTACTCTGATTGTCACACCAAATGGAATTCGATGGTGAAACTGGATGACAAGCTGAGTGAGGAAGTTCGGAAGCCAAGTTTCATAAATAGTGGCATTGACCACTCCTCTGTACTTGACCTCTGCTAACAATAGAGAAATAGTTGATTTTTTTTTCTCGACTAACAAATGGGACCAAAACCCAAACTAAGCACATACCCAGAAGTGGATTTTTGATCTTTGTTATCACCAGCCCAGTCAAAATTGGTGAATCCCATGAGATCTAATGCACAACTTGTTGCATAGTGGATCCCATAACTTGTGGCTCCCTGAACATATCTAAGGATGCACTTGGAATCCTTCCAGTGTAGCTCATGTGGCTCCTACATGTACCTGGAAACTGCCCCTACTATATATGAGAGATTCAACCGAGTGTGGGTGAGATACAAAAGGCTCCCCACAAGGTTTCAATACAATTTGTTGTCCACCACTGGTGTATCCCCACCATCCTTAAGATGTACCCTAGACAAAATGGTGTGGTTTATGACTTGTAGTCATTCATGTGGAATGTAACGAAAAGATATCGAGCATACTTAGTACGAGATAGCTTGATGCCTGAAGAATCATGACTAATATTGAGACCAAGGAAATAGTCTAGTGGACCCATGTCTACCATAGAGAACCTGTCGTTCAGAATGTCTTTGACCACAACAATTGGTGAGGACAAACTGCTTGTGATTAGGAGGTCGTCAACATAGAGAACTAGGATCAACAAGGATTTTGAGGTCCTCAGCATGTAGACATTCGGATCTGATTTTCATCTAAAAAAGTGTTGAGAGAGAAAGCAGGAATCCATCTTCGCGTACCATGATCTAGGTGCCTACTTGAGGGAATAGAGACACTTTTTCAATTAACTTACTAAGGATGAGTTATGAATGAACCCCTATGAATTCTCCATGAAAATATCCTCTAATATATCCCCATCCATCTGTTGAACTTCCCACACCCTAGTTGTCATAATGGGAAGGGAGAATCAGATGGATTCCATATTTTCTACGAGAGAAAAGGTCTCATCATAATATATCTCGTGGATCTATTGAAATCCTTTGGAAAATAGTCTTTCCTTATACCTACTCACCAGTCTGTATGCTACCTTCTTGGTCCTGTAGACCCATATACATCTAACAATTTTCATGTTTGAAGGAAGCCAAACTAGATCCTAAGTCTAGTTCTCGAGGAAAGAGTTGTACTCCTCCTGCATAGCATCTTCCCTGAAGGGATTCCCTGCAACCTATGCATAGGTCTATGGGTCTAAATATAGAACCATATAGCAATGCATGGGCATCAAAACAGTAGTTGTGAGTGCATGAAGAGGATCCTCAAACTGATACCTCATCCTCCTCTCATCTGTTAGATCCTCCACAAGATCTCTTGCTGCATGTAGGGTGGTTTGTGCCCACTTGGGCATATGTGGTGGCTCAACATATGCATGCTCATCATCGACATACCTCATCATATTCCAAATCAAATTCGGAGCTCAAATATCATCCATGAGCTAAGTGAGTGGACTCATCATCATTGATGTATGGTGTAGGTAGTGGTACCGAGGTCTCTACATGTGGCTCCAATGGTTCATGCAAGGTAATCTCCTCAAACTAAACATTGTTCTCAATGATGAGCCTATCTGTAGAGGGATAAAGTAACTTGTAACCCTTCACACCATATGGATATCCCATGAGAATGTATGTGGTAATCTATGGATATAAGGCTTTCTGTTGGTTGTGGAGCCTGATTATCTTCCTGATTTAGAGGTCTTTTACTTTCAGCTGTGTTTATACCCCATGAAGTATTTACACCCCATAAGTATGTACACTCTTCCATGCGGGGGAGTGCAGAGGGGGGGTACCCCCTCTGCGAGGTCTAGGGGGGCTATCCCCCCGGCTGGGGGGTCTGGGGGCAAGCGGGCCCCCAGCGGGGGTTCGGGGGCGAATCCCCCGAAGCAAAAATTGCCTTGTAAAAGTATATTGTAATTTCATTGTAAATCTAGACTGTTCATTATAAGGTCGCAGATCTAACGATAGAAATTATGTTAGGGTTTTTTTTCCCTAGAAGGCAACCCTCATTTATGAGGGAAATGTATTGCAGCTATGTATGTTGGTGAGTATTGTATTCTGAGAGAGGAGATTGTGAGAGAAAGAAGAGGAAGTTACAGCGGGTTTTGTTGTAGGTTGCATCCCTTCATTTTGTTGGATAATAATAAAGAAAGGACCTGGCAATTTCTCTGGTGGACGTAGCCCACACTGGGTGAACCACGTAAATCTGTGTCTCTCTTGTATTGTGTATCTTCTGTGTTTTGTTTCTGCATTTGTTTTATTTTATTTCTCCGCTGTCATGTTTTTTCTAACAACTGGTATCAGAGCATAAGGTAACTCGCAAAAAAAGAGGGTTCCTGGTTCGAGTGGGAGGAATTTCGGAAGATGGAAAGTTTAGGGTTGAGAAATTTAACGGCCAAAACTACCAGTTATGGAAGATGCAGATGGAAGATTATTTATATCAGAAGGATCTATTCCTACCATTGAGCGGAGTAGCGAAGAAGCCGGCGGCCATGAAGGATGAAGAATGGGAGATTCTCGACAGAAAGGCTCTAGGAATGATACGGTTGAGCCTGGAAGCGTCGGTGGATTTCAATATCTCAAAAGAAAAGACAACGAAGGGTTTGATGGACGCGTAGGCCAAATTGTGTGAAAACCCCTCGGTGTCCAATAAGGTATTTCTAATGAAAAGATTATTTAATATGAAGATTTCGGAAGGTGGGTCTGTTGCAAATCATTTAAATGAATTTAATACGGTTACTAATCAACTAAGTTCTGTAAAAGTGGACTTTGATGATGAGGTTAGGGCTCTTCTAATCTTGTGCTCATTGCCAGAAA